>NQII01004525.1:172177-204236 GCA_002778355.1 Clitarchus hookeri
GTTCCATTCACTCGGGCTGTGCTTCCGTAGTGTCCACCGCCCGCGAACAGTTAGCGGCGTGCGAATAAAGCGTGGATTAACACTCTGCACTACTGTGCCGGGCCAGGATAGCCAAATATAGTCTATTCGCGGTTTCTTCATACTTTTCAATCAAACCTTTGAAAACTCACTTATAACATGTATATTTTGCACGTCTGTTAACACAGCAGTGCGTTATTTCTTTTGTTAAATTTAACTTTTACTTACATTTTATCTAAAATTTTGATATTTCATTTACAATCAGTATGGATAAAAACAGAGAGAAAATAGGTGTGTTGGTAACGCCTAGTAAGAAATATTTCTTGTGCAATATATTATTACACTGAATGTGGCGCGTTGTCCCTTTGGTGTATTTTTCTATACTTGGGTGGTAAGCTTTGTTTGCCTAGGGCGGAGGAATATCCTGAAAGTGAAACTTTCGCACGACTTCAGAAAAGTTGGGAGTAAATGTGAATTGACTATATCATTTTTTCAATCCTTTGTTCAGCCAGGTTTTCTATTTGCTAGAGTTGTGTCGCATTCCTCAGTTCTTTTTAATTTTATTGTGACGTTACTTCTGTGTGTAGTTAGTACAGGACTCCATAGAAATAGAAGATGGAGAACCTGGCTCAACTTAGAAGTGCAAAGTGTTAAGAGCTGTTGTGCGACCAAAAAAAAAAATACATTATGTTCAGCTTTCAGGCGTTAGGTAACGTTATTTCTGGGAAATAAAATTAATACATTCCACTTTCTTTGCTTAATGACAACACAAAGTAATAATACTATTTCTGGAATACGCAATTAAACATCTTCAACAAGTTAAATAAGAGGGGCTGAAATCAGCTGCCACGTTTCATATTTAAAACCTGTTAACAAAAAAAAATATAATTTTAAAAATTCAATAACAATCAATGATAAAACACACCAACAAAGATTTGTAAAACATATATTAATAATCCAAACGTTTGCCCTGTATGAACACGTGAACGCACCAATTCCTGAAATAAGTACATAAAAATGAGTACACGTGATAGTAAAGTAATCTTCTCTTCTAGGAATTTCAATTTCACATTCACTGGTAGTTCTAAGGTCGGTGGTAAGCGTTTCTGTGTAGCCCACATGTATAGTCCATACTGTATAAGAAGGCCGTTTTCTGACAGGTCTGCGAAAGTAGCGCCACTGTTTACGTCTGACTACATGTGACTATGTATCCTTCCGCCATCAGCTGGTCCGTCAAGTCGGGGCTGTATTTTTTATCAACACGCTGTCAGCTAATCCACTTGCCATTGTACTGTTATGCTAAACAAATTTTAAGATACTTTAAGACTAACATCTGTCTAAAAAAAATAAGTAGGTTATACAAGTAAAAATAGAAAAGGTTGCAAATAATTAAATATTTACTAACTATTTTTTCATTTGTCCAAGATAGTGAATTTGGTTAACATTTGCGAGACGGTCTGTTGTATCTATTATCACACTTTGGGCGTTATAGCTAATATATTCGAGTTGGAAATATGTGACGTGGAATAACATTAGAATTGCTTAAAAACTATTCACGCGTCTCACTTTCTACAAACAAGGAGATGGGTTTCATGAGAACAATATGGCGTATAATTTACGTAGACGAACGATTACCGGCCGAATATAAATGACTTTTACTCCAAATCATTTTACATGAAATATATGTTACTTTAAAAATTATGCAGAGCTCGTGGAAAAATATAACTATTGGCATTTGTTTGTAAATTCGTTATATATCGCGCAAAAAAGAGGTTCATTTCTGGCTGGTAATACCTCGCATAATATCCGAGAGATCGCGCGCACAGCGCGTCACGGCGAAGTTTGAGCCGCTGTTTTTGGATAACAGATAGCGTATTATTTTAAGTTGATTGTTCTTAGATTACGGGCTGGAAATATATTTCAAATTCGTGTCGTTTCGTCAAATTAATAGAAAAATAATTCAACAATATTATGCAATATTTCTATATGCTTTTCGAATTAATATCAAGGACGTGTTGAAAGCGAGGTTGGAGAGGGATGATACGACGTGAAAAAACTTTCTGAAGTTAGCACAACTTCAGAAAACTTTTCCGCGTCGTATCGTTCTATTGTACATTTCATTTTGAACACCTATACATAACTACATTATCACGAAGTTTAGTTTTTAACACTAACAACCATTGTTTTGTGTCCTTGTAAAATAAAATGCATTAATAAATGTAAGAACTCTTTCTTACCCGCGTATTTTCTGCTTTTGTGATGTGCATTGGCAGTGCACTCAGAATAGCCAACGTAATTTTAACTTTTGTTCGTTCGTGCATCAGCTGATACAGGATTTTGTAAATGGCACTTTGTTTGTTTCGTAAACGTTAAGTTGCCACTCACTGACTGTCAGAAAGTGGCCTTCTTATACCGTATGGACCATAACTGCGGAATGATACACATTAAATCTGGAGTCACAATACCCCGACGAACCTAAAACGACAACCCCGACACGACGAAATCTGAGTAGCAGCCAATGAAAAGCAAGGTCATTGTGACAACAAAATAACGTTCCGGTTTGTTTCTAAATAATTTTCAACTCTCGTATAAATTCAAATATTATCAAAAGCAAAATAATCATTCACTTTATCACGAGTTTCAAAAAGTAAATATTGGATATTGTAATGATAACTTGCCGTTTTAGAATTTTCTAACAGTCAACTAACATACTGAATAAAATTTAATATGAAATTCCGCCGAGCTCTGACATTATGTCTGTCTGTCGTGTCGTGTTCGTCGAGCTATTGTGATTTCAGTTTTAGAGGAAAGAAGAATGCACGAAGATCTTCAAATAGTGCCAACTAACCACGAACAAATCACATAGTAGAAAACGTGTGAGATGCTTCACTGTTATAAAATGGTCCTTGAATTTACGGCAATATATTGGTTAGAAATGATCAGGATTTCTTCGCAACTACATGAGGTAGGAGCCGTCTAGAACGTTCTCGGCAATCCAAGTTTTTTTGGGAAAGTTAATGGTGATGACGACATTCCTGCGTGATAAATTGAGAAATATGAGCTTCTCAGAGTCAGCGAGGCGCGAGGTGTCATAATTTTGTCAGCGTGTGCGTCGGCATCCTTTATGATAGGCCGCTTTCTGTATCTAACGTTACAAACTTGACCGCCAGCTCTCGACGCCTTCCCACGCGAAGGAATCACCGGGCAGCGACATGCAACATTATTTAGAATACAGAGGTGAGACAGACGCTTATTCCGCGCACGCCAGCAAAATAGCGGCACTGGCCAACAAAATGTTGACTGTTGAGAGAGATTTGGGCGGCTCTTAACAACGTGGTCTTGAGAGCCGATGAGGGTGAAATGAGTGTAGAATGGAGCAGCGCCGGAGTNCGACCAGCGGCATCGTCCGGCACGATTCCCACTTGCGAAAATCCGGGAGTGACCCGGCCGGGGATTGAACCCGGTCCGCCTTGTTGGCAGGCAAGCGGTCTAACCGCTCAGCCACGGCGGCCCCAGCCAAATTTTTGAAAGTCGTTCGCCAATCAACGCATAGCAAACTACTCGCCAGCTGGTAGCCTAGCCAATAAGGGAACCTTCCGCACAGCACGCAGCAGCCACGCTGTTTCGTCTCTGAGCGGTTTTATCTACTCTGTGGTCGAACGTGAAACTCGACGCACAAAGGCTGAACAACACTGGAATGAGGGTGCACGTGTGACGTATAAAGTGTGTGCTGACCGCGGCATTGTGTAACCGAGAGCCGGCACAACACACGCACACTAGCTGCAGCGACGGTGTTTGCAGAGCGGAGTAGCTGTTGACTGACGAGGCCCAGAAGGATTGCGCTCCTCGTATATCAGCTTATTCTTTCCGCGTTGGAGCGTAAACGAATATACGTAGTTCATTCACCGTTACTTCAAACTTTTCTGAAGCCCTGCTAAATTTCTACACCCAGGATATTCCTCCGCCCCATGCAAACAAGGCTTAACTAATTATAAAAAAATTACACGAAAAGGGAAACGCAACGAATTCGTGCGCACTCACTTTAATAATATATTGCACGAGAACTATTTCTTACTCGGCATCTCCAACACGCATATTTCTTACGTGACTTTATTATTATTATTTAGAAACGAAATGCTATACTTTATATTAAAAAATACATGTAAAAGTGCAATCTATCAAAAAATAAGACACATTTATTTAAACAGAAGTATAAAAGCTTGTGACACATTTATGAAGCAATCAAACACGTCATACGCGGAATTATTTTTTCAAAGGTTTGATTAAAAAAAAGTGTAAAGATACCGCGAATATACTATAGAAAGGGGCAAGTGCAATTTTGGATTCGTTCCAGCGTCTTGGGAAAGGGCAAGCGGGAAGAAGAGGTCCCCGAAGCCAAGAGACTACAAATCACGAAATGATATTTCACGCTTGGTTTAAGGTTCTTCCCCGCCTTCTCTTGAAGAGTTTACGGCCTTCGGCAGACGAAACGAACATGACAACTGTGTAGTATTTTTAGACGTTGCCTCCCATCGAAAGATTACAAATATGCAGGTTTCTCCTTAGGATCGGATCACTCTGTAAACGTGATCGTTTTCTAAACAAGTAAATTGAGAAACAAACTGAACACGCAAATGAAACAATGCAAATTCCATGTCCTACAGACGAATTGTTTGATTCCCCGATCAACCATGTGTCGTTTTTATGTGTAAATTTCTGGTTAGTTTGAAATTCAAGCAATCCTTGATTACACATACAGGCATTAAATCATAGTAGTTAAAAATTGTCAGAAGAAGTAATATATGAGTATACCATAAGAGTATTTTACAAAGGTGTTTCAAAGACGAAATGCCATTCTCGTGTTTTGTACTCTAGGTTTTAGACGCTGGTACGAGCAATTGTACACTGCTTTACGTCATCAAAGCCTAATACTCTGCACTTATAGGCCTGTTTAAAATCTTTAACGTAAAAAAATTGTTTTTAACGGAAAACTCATATGTTGTGAAAGATACAATTTTTTTTTTTCGTGTAAGATAATATTCCTAACAAAATAACTACGAAACATTACTTTCATTACGTTTAAGGGTTGGACGATGTATGAGATTTATTAGTTTTTGAGTAGCAAATAAATTTCTTTGTAGGTTTTGTTTTAAAGACATTTCGTTCCTCCGATTGGTTGGCATATAGCCCAATTATATTTCCTGTCGGCGCAAATAATCATAAATTACTCTCTAAAGAATGACTTACAATGCGATAATACTAAAAGCGGAGAGAAACTTCAACAGTTTTGTAAACTCTTGTCAAATTATTTTCAATAATTTTAGTTAAACACAAATACATAGCATGCCGCACCGAAGTAATTTTAAATTTAAAAATAACTTATGTTAGAGTAGGAAGTGGGTTGTTCAAGATGGTTTACATATCAACGATTCCCTTGTTGCAATGTTAAAGTGATGACTTAAAAATCAGCTTATTTCACGAATTATACAAAAAATTCTGTCGCGTTTCAAATACATTATACAATAGTTTATTATGGTGTAATAATATTACTTTGAATTTTGTTATCGTATAACCTAACAAAAAAAGTCCTTTTTACTGATGTTTATCCAAAATGATATTTCCATGTTCAGAATCAGAAAACGAGTAAAATACAAAACGACTTTGGCATGAGGATAGAACCTGTACAACCGGATGCAAGTAATTCAAACACCACAATAACCACAAGTAACCACAAGTCGCTAATTGTGTTGAGGATGTTGTGCAAATTAAACTACCCAGAAGTGTAACCTCAACATCCTCGTTTTTTTAAGGATCTTAAAACACCTACTTACAAACAAGAGAAACTTAACTAAGCTTCTTGAAACATGCCAAGACGGAAAAGAAGCGTATGACAGCAACATTTTTTTATTTGAGGTATAAAGAAAGAATTTATTATCATGATAATTTATTCTATGGCTGTAATAAACTAACTACGCAGGCATACGTTTCCCAGGGAGAATAATTTCTGCACTGGACGCAAAACAATTTTACCGTGCGTAATTTCTATCATTAATATTTTTATGGTAACCTCGGGTACAAAAGTGGTCTATGTCCAGCCATTGCCGAATTTATGTTCAACTTCCACGCGTGTATTCATTACTACAACCTTAATACCGTAAAAAAAAATTACACTGTAAGAAATTGTTCGCAAATATACCACACCAGTGTATACGCATAGTGATAAAGAGGGGGTGGTAAAGTCTTTCCCATACATCTATGGTGGAGTTCCTACATTTGTTCAGGAAACAGTCAAGTGCATAGGGAAGTTACCAATTATGTATCGTAGTGGTGCTAAACATTNGTTCCTACATTTTTTCAGGAAACAGTCAAGTGCATAGGGAAGTTACCAATTATGTATCGTAGTGGTGCTAAACATTCATATATTTGCTGCCTGATATAAGGTACTATTTCCATACAACGTGTAGGCTAAAGACAGACATTACAGTTCAGGAAGTTTAGTAGGAAAATTTTTACAGTGTAACAGCAGTCTCATACAAGTCTAGTTTAAAATGAAACAATGTATGGACATGCGCTATTTTAATATCATTTCTGCATTGTTCCAATCATTAAAACAGCACCATTTTTTTTTAAAACAAATGCTCTGTTTTCATTTACAATTTACTTTTGCCGCTGTTTCAAGAAAGTAATTATAAACAAAGTATTTTAAAACAACAATGAAAATTTTTCCTTTATTATAAATATTGAATTCAATAAACATCAATTGTTCTTCTAAAGCAATTAGCTGTGTAGTTTAACTTTCTGCAATAAATACGTTTACAAATAATTTTANAACATCAATTGTTCTTCTAAAGCAATTAGCTGTGTAGTTTAACTTTCTGCAATAAATACGTTTACAAATAATTTTAAAAAAAATTGACAAGATTTTGATGCATTGAGTATCGAAAATAAGGCACTGAACACAACGCGTGCATTGAGCGACAAACTAGGCAAGCTTTAACTATATAGCTAAAGCAATGGATGCTACCTTGGCAACAGTTTAAACCTTATTGCTAAAGAAGGACTTACCATCGGTCATGTCCTTTTGAGTGGCCGTAAACATTTTCATTTTAGCCAGGAAAATTACTGTTACTGGGCTATAAATAAGATTATTTTAAATAGTAGCGAACCGATGAATCGATTTCCTCGCGAGTTTGAATTTCAAAGGAAAATAAATTTTCAACATATTGTCGTCCGAGCTGAATTCGAGGGTATACACCATTCGCGATTCAAACCTTTGAAAAAATCACCCATATATGACGTTTTTAGTCATTTTATAAATATGCCATTATCACAAGCGTTTCATACCTCGGTTAACATAGACTATCATATTTTTCGTTAAATTGAAGTTTTACCTGTATTTTATTTATTAATTATATTCATATATAGTAAATATGAATAAAATGAATGAGAAAACATGTGTGTTTGTAGCGCCTAATAAGAAATAGTTCTGATGAAAAATATTATTACAACTGGGTGCGCACGGTTTTGGTGCAGTGTCCTTTGGTGTAATTTTCTAGACTTAGTTAAGATTAGTTTGCACGAAGCGGAGGAATATCCTGGAAGTAGAACTTTAGCAGGGCTTCAGAAAAGTGTGAAGTAACCGTGAATGGATTATAGTCNGCGGAGGAATATCCTGGAAGTAGAACTTTAGCAGGGCTTCAGAAAAGTGTGAAGTAACCGTGAATGGATTATAGTCCTCAAAATGTTGAGGAATACTTGGAATTTAAATTTGTTCTTATTTTTCAAACAATATTCAATGAAGCAGTCTAAAAATAGCTGGTGAGGATGAATCTGAACGTAACTGAATTAACGCGTGAATATTTTCCTCTGTATGCCATGACGAGCTTGCGCGTTAGGAAAGCTGTTCCGAACATGTCACGCGGACAGAAAGATTTCTTCGCGTCAACGAAATACTTGTCCGCTCTCTTTTGTGGAAAAAATTGTTGACCTGGTGAAAGGGGTTCGTCGACTGAAGCAAATATATCGATGTACAAACTGTGGTTCGTTGCGCTGCAAAAAGCGATGTAGTCAATACGTACTCTGTTTAGTTCACTGAGCACTTTACGGTTAACTGAACAATAATTGAAATCTTGCCGCAGAAAATGTAAGTAGGTACACAGAAGTGAAATAGCTGGGATATAGGTATGGGTAAAAAATATCGATATTATTTATATAGGTTATTTATAAAAGTATCGTTTTACGAAACGATATATCGAAAGATAAACATCCATTTTCGGTACATCGGTATCCGATATTTTATGTGTTAAAGGACTTGACAAATGTAAAATTGCTTGGAATATTACATATTGAACACACGACGCATTGCAGAAAGATGTGGCGCTTGTTTTTGGTGCATGTTGCCAAAGTAAACACATTAATTTTTTTAATTGAATTTCTGTACACAAAACAGAGCTCATTAAAATGGAATTTAAAAAATAGTAATTTCCGATACCTGGAATAATATATCGATTTGGAAAAATATCGTTGAAATATATAGACTATATATGTCGATATATCGTTGATACAATATCGTAATTTCAATATATATTTTTTTTTTTACATCTCTATGGCGTACCCATTAACTGATTGGCTGCGCGAGGCTTTAGGAACGAGCCTGGAGTCTGATTGGCTACCATATAATGCGAAATTTTCCCTATTAGCTGGGTTGCCAGCTGGCGATGATTGGCGAACAGCGTTCCAACATGCTAGTGTCCGGTGCCGCCATTTTGCTGGCGTGTGCGGCTGGAGTTAGTTATATAATCAAATGTTTGACTTCGGTATTTCTAAGTATTCTGTCGCCTTGCGTAGTTTATTCTACCAGCGCTGTGTCGTAACCTTCCGCTGCATAAAGCAAAAAAAAAAAAAGTGTCGTGAACTTCACGAGCCCCTGTCACACTGTGAAATTCTCGCCTTCAAATGTATTTGACAATGAAATTAGAAGACGAAATACGACCACGAATGTTTTGCATTCGACATTTTGGACCAAATAATCTTGAATGTATTTGAAAATATGTCACATTGTCAGATTTTTTTACGGGGAGGTTCCAGTCTAATTTTAAATTTTAAATTTATTTTCAAAGATAGATAGTGTTTTTGTGTTTCCGTGCAGTGTACTACAGAAAAAATATGTAACAAATGTGTTGTGATTTATTTTCACTTCTTTACTGAATTTGAATTGTAATCATCGCAGATATTTCTTGCACAATAAAATTTAATGCCTGTAATTTTTAATGTTATTGCAAAATTTATCACTTTAAATAGCATTCATGCTCAAATAAATTATATATATTAATTATCTTCATAATCCTATTTAGTTTCCATCAATTACTCACCATTTTAAAGTTTCCTAATGTCGGAAACGACCATTTTTTCATGCGCTTTTCTAATTGGCTCATCAAATACCAAAGCAATTTTAGAACTCTTCCGATTTGTAATACATTTTATGGAAAATAGAGCCACCCAACCTTTTCCAGACATATATGGCGGCGATAATGACGTTTCGGTTGACTTTAAAACCTTCCAACTTTATTTGACCAAACTTATTGGAAGCAGTTCGACGGAAAAAAAAAATATGACTGTGACAGGGTGGGGCTTGAAGGAAAACACCCACAAGTGGATAATGAAACTCTTTAAGTGCTATTACAAAGAAGTGTATTAGTATGATGCAAACTATTCAAGTGGCCACCAATTTAAAAAATTATCGCTTTTAATGACATAGCGACCAGAACATTTCGCGAATAAATTTTAGGGCTAACTAGTCTGCAAACACATATACATATATTTAACCCAATCAGAGTCAGTGTACACACATTGTACAACACAATGAGTTTATTTTAACCGGTACTGTATACTGCGAGGTTCGGTGCTTGTAGAATGTTCACAATTATCCAAACATTTTCGAAATCAACCTTTGAAAAACGTAACTGCCCGTATCCGAATGTATTTAAACGGACACAGACTGGATTGCGCCCTGCTAAGTTCGTAACGAGTGAGGGAAAGTAGTTCCATGACTTAACGTAGAATTAAAAGTGATAGGTAAATATTTGTGAACACTGGATTAATTAATTTTGTTTTCCCTTTTTTTAACGCATAAGAATTAGAAACTTTGTGGAATATTTACTTTTGTAATAATTTCACAGTTTAGATTGACCGACGCATGATTGAGTGATCAGACCCATGACAATATTGAATTTTACATTTGGCGGAAGACCACACAAGACGTATGAAAGTAGATCTGAAGCAGGGATTTTAAAAGTTATCTGTTTACCGTGAAAAGCAGAAATTATCTTCCAAATGTAATCTTAGTGTCCAACGGCGCATAAAGAACATTATCTTGGAGATGGCACACGCTCTGCAAATATTTCCAAAACTTTGTTTGTACCTATTAATAATATTATAATAGGAATTTAATTTGTTATTTATTTTTCACGAATACCTTGATCTATTTGCACAATCAGTATAAATATCATAACCATTTTGTAATCTTTTAGCCAGTTTGTATAAGTTTTTTTTTNTGATCTATTTGCACAATCAGTATAAATATCATAACCATTTTGTAATCTTTTAGCCAGTTTGTATAAGTTTTTTTTTTGCCCACGTGAAATAAGCGAACATTTAATTTATCGTTTAGTATCAAAAATTTATTTTAAAAAATCGATNTTTTTTTTTGCCCACGTGAAATAAGCGAACATTTAATTTATCGTTTAGTATCAAAAATTTATTTTAAAAAATCGATTTTTTACAATAACTTTTAACAGCACAGTGTGACATGCCACTGCTGGCACTCTCATAATCTCCGTCACAGGTATGAACAGTAGGTAATATACTTACTGGTAAAATGTATTACTATACGAATAAGTTGTTTGTAGCTTGAATTTTTTTTCGTACTTGTGATGATACCTAGACCCCATTATGGGTTTGCGAGGGGGGGGGGGACAAACCCTTGTGTCCCTCCATTTATTGCTCTTATGTTCCTGTGCGTCTTGTGCAAACTTACGTGCACCGGGTCTAGTCAATTCACGATTACTCCCAACTTTTCCTAAGCCCTGCTGAGGTTCTACTTCCAGGATATCCCTCCACCTCATGCAAACAAAACTTAACTAATTCTAGAAAATTACACCAAAGGGGCAACGAACCACCTTTGAGCGTTCCCAGTGTAACCATAGTTTGCATTAGAGCTATTTCATACTAGGCACTCCCAATATACCTATTTTCTCTCTGTTTGTATTCATATTAATTATCAATTAAATATTATGATTTCTAGATATAATATAAGTAAACATTAATTTTAACAAAAATTAAGGTAACTTAATGTTTACACACATATAAAACGCTTGTAATGATTTTTCAAAGGTTTGCTTAAAAAACCCAATGTGTAGAAAACGCGAATAGTTAACATTAAAGGGCCAAGACAAACCGGCCAACTCCACTGTAAATAGCCATGACACTTTCAAGGGCGTATTAAAAGGTAATTTGTATGCAAATATTTTTCGTCTTAATTAAACATTTCTCTCTGGAGTGGTTTGTAAAACATGCAATCCTCACGCAGGGGCTGGTCGCGTCCCCCCTCCTCTTCTCACCACCCACGGCAGGGGCGATATTAATCACCAATCAGCCCGCTAACGAACCGACTAACGATATACTGATAGCCTGGTGCCTATCAGAGCTGGCCCAGGCGCGTCATTAACTAGATGAGGGGGGAAGGGGAGGGGGCGATCGGCGAGTGCGCGAGCGTGTGATTCTGTGATTCAGTTTCTGCGAGATACCGCAGCGACATCGACTACGTGATGCACCGGTGGCATTTCCCCAGCCAGCAATCGTACGTTCGCGTTTTACTTCCAACACTTCTCAAGTCCTGCTATAGTTCCACTTTGACGCCATTCCTACGCCTCATGTAAACTGAGTCTACGGAATTACACCAAAGGAACAACGCACAGCATTCGTGCTCACTCGACTCTGGTAACGTTGTGCATGAGAACTATTTCTTACTAGGCGTTACCAACATACCTATTTTTCCTCTGCGTTCATTCATATTAATCCCAAATGAAATATCTTACTTTATAGTCGAAATATAAATAACAATTTAATNTTTCCTCTGCGTTCATTCATATTAATCCCAAATGAAATATCTTACTTTATAGTCGAAATATAAATAACAATTTAATCCGGCCAAAAAGTAATTATTTTGTTTTAACGGAAGTAAAATCCGCTTGAGATACACCACATATTTAGGAAACGGCAAAACACATATGTAATACGTGGAGTGATTTCTAAAGATTTGATTCAAAAAAATGTGATGATAGTGCGAATAGATTATAGATTCCACGAGTAGTTACACTGGAAATCACGTTAGTTCAGAAACAATTCCGTGGNTTCCTCTGCGTTCATTCATATTAATCCCAAATGAAATATCTTACTTTATAGTCGAAATATAAATAACAATTTAATTCGGCCAAAAAGTAATTATTTTGTTTTAACGGAAGTAAAATCCGCTTGAGATACACCACATATTTAGGAAACGGCAAAACACATATGTAATACGTGGAGTGATTTCTAAAGATTTGATTCAAAAAAATGTTATGATAGTGCGAATAGATTATAGATTCCACGAGTAGTTACACTGGAAATCACGTTAGTTCAGAAACAATTCCGTGGNATGATAGTGCGAATAGATTATAGATTCCACGAGTAGTTACACTGGAAATCACGTTAGTTCAGAAACAATTCCGTGGTTGCGTGATTTGAACTCTCGCGTGACTGAAGTGTCTGCAGACCAATCACGGAAGTTCGGTGCCGGAGTATCTTAATTCTGACAGGCCCAGTCAAATGAAGAATGTATACTCGCGCAGACACCTGGCCAACAACCATATGATACCTGCTTGCGTGCACGTAGAATGTTGATATCCATCCTTCGCACAGGTAGTCCTAACTATATACGAAAACTAATCCGTTCGCAACTAGAGAAATCAACCGTGTAAATACTGCGCGTAAAGTGAGCGAGTGAAGAAATTTGGGCTGCTCTTAACAGCGAGGTTTTGAGAGCCGATGAGGGTGACTGAGGTGAGTATGGAGCAGCGCCGGGATGAAAGGACAGGGAAACGGGAGAGCCCCGAGAAAACCCGCCGACCCAGCGGCATCGTTCCACACGATTAGATATACAATATTTCAGCTGTGGAGTTACGATAAAATATTTGGTAACCAGTTTCCAAAATTTTGTTTAAACGGTTTGCCTGATCACACCTTCAAACATTAAACCTGGAAACGAGCGGGATTGCAACGCCACCATTTGGTAGTCTACTACGAACTTCAGACCAGACAGCGGCTGTTCCTTGGGCTGCTTCCGCCAGAGGGTCCGGGTGCGAGTCTGGGGTAAGTTCCCTTCCTTTATAACACTAGGAGGAAGAATTGATTGTTGGAAGGAATTCAGGAAGGGATTCACTTCCGTTGGACTTAACTTTATTTGAATACCATTGCATACTCTTCCAAATTTAGAGCAAGTAAAGTCTTTATTAATAATTTCAAACAATCCTTTTAATTATCTGAGCTTATCCTGTTTTCCTTAATCTTAACTTTTCCTATGAGTGTTATGAGCCACCCAGGCTCATAACAAAGTACAGAAATTTTTTACTGCGTAGTTTTGTAGAAAGCGGATTTACTAGATACCGAATAAGTTGATCAGGCAATCAGCGAAGAAGTACACCGCCTTGCTTTCCATCAAGAAATCATCCAGCGTTCGCCTGGAGGATTCGGAAAAAGCACGGAATGCCACGACGCGAATGGTCGGACCGGGACTCGAACCCGAGTCCCTCCCCTCGGTCCTCTCCGAACGCCGCGAGTCAAGTGTGTTAAAACTGAGCCCACCGGCTCGAATTTTTTATCCAACTTATGCCCACAAGACTCTGGTGTAGTTCGATACATACGTCGTGGAGCACAGTTAATGTATTTTTGCAGGGAATATGCGAGCGTCACCGAACAATCTACCTTGCATATTCCGCTACAAAAAAAATGTCAGTGGCGTATTTACGACGCACGTGATTCCTCAGAGCTCTAGGCGCCCTTGAAAGTTAGAGCTTAAGAAATAATTTGCTGAAAAATCACACGAATTATGAAATGGAAAACTTAAGTGTCTACGTAATGTGTTATTGAAGTTTGGCCTGCAACCAATGCAAAATTAAAACACTTGTTGACACATTATTTCAAGATAATAATTATAATCACCAACTTCAATTAAAATTTTATTATTTGTCAGGATAACATATTACGTATTTACAGACGAACTATTAATAATCATTAAAAATTAATGCAAAACTTATATTCTTAAAACTCAAAATTTTTAAGACGCAGGTATTCACATAACTTCTAGTAATGAAGAATACACTCTAAAACAGTTTATTTTTTAAGATATGGTAGTCATCTCGTTATCACTTTTTTTTCTTACTCTTTTGGGTACGCTTGTTTTAAATTTGCTGTCACAACCGCATCCATTTATAATGGTATGAGCACTGACATATTCGTATCGCACATCATTTAGCATCCAGTCCGAATCCTGATAAAGCAGAACAGAACAATTTGACATTTTTTTTTTAATACTTGGATGTGTCCACGCATTTGTGTACTAGGTGGCTGACAAGCGGAAAACATATTTATATTAATAGCTGTGATTCCGAAATTACAAAAATCTTTTCTCTATCGTATGCGAGGTGATTGTTGAGATATTAACATTGTATTATAAAATGCCTTATTTTTTAAATATTGATCTGGCTTTTTATACTTAAGGATGAGTTTCGAGTTGATTTAATAAGCGATTCAGGTGACTTTAGATTATATATATATATATACTGTAAGGAAATATAAGCAAGTATTCGTTAGAGAGCTACATACCTATGTGTGCTGTCATATTCGGCGAAGCCTGGTTCTATATCTGGCGGAGGATTCTTGCAATTTCACAAAACAATGTTTTAAGCAATAGCGTCCGGAATTATGCACCCTATTGGTCTGATTACAGCCTTGTGCGATTACACGTTCATCACGCCATCATGACATCTGGTGTTGAAAAAAATTTATTTCTTCATGCTGTATTTCAGTTCTTTCCTTCTGATGAAAACTTTTTCTAATTACGTACAAATAATTTCTGGAAAAACAACACAGTATTTTTTTCTTTGCGATTCGAAGTGAGCATACCAAAACGGCAAATTTCATGACCAGGAAATGATCCTCGATCCAAAAACGCTACATTACTTAAAACTTTTTGTATCGAATGCTTGACTCTGTGACGCCTTGCAGCAGCGACTCAGGTGTTGCAGAACATTCCATCTGCTCGTTATCCTACTTGGCATGTGCAATGTACACATGCCGAGTTTGTTCGAAGCCGACTGCCAAAGTTCTTGGCACGTCTAAACCTTCTATAAACGTGCAGACATCTCTCGTCGCACTGTCACACACCCGCAGAAAATATTTCGTTAATACGCTTACGTGTAGCTGTTAACCACATGCTAGAATGAGGACATGGCATGTTTAACCATATCTTTAACCTGTTCGATCGCACAATAATTTCCGACATCAAGTGTCGCTAGTGCGCCGAACTTGTGTTCAGCATTTTTCTTGCAACCAGTTCACGACAAGCTTGCGTGGTAGAAAGTTCCGCAAATCAGATTAGCCGCAGGGGGAAGCCTCTCAAAGTACTGGAGACTGACGCCTTGTTGTAAACAGCTCTTGTCACAAATATCATTCACGTACAACGGGAAGAATATTTCGCTACGTGTGATTTTGGGGCGGGGGAAACGGTGGATCTCCGAGAAAATCTGCGGGCCAGTGGTATTGTCCTGAACGATTCCCACGTGCGGAAATCCGAGAATCGAACCCGGTTCGCCACTGGTTAGGAGGCAACCGCCGTAGCCGCTACGTCACTGCGGCCCCCATAAATCGCATATAACTCATTGATAACATTTGTATTTAAAATTATATATTTATTCGAGCCTAAACTTAATCTTTTATTAAATGGCAAAATATTTGTGAAAATAGTATTAAAAAATTAAAGGAAATATGTAACGGTTAAGTAGAGTTTGCGAAAAATTTAAGCAACACTATCTACGTAATTTCTTTTATTTTTTATACCATTTTTTTCACATTTTTGCTATTAATTTAACATTTTAGTTCAGGGTTTAACAGATACCATTTTATTAAAACCAATGTAATCAAGAAGTATAGGAATTATGTCTTAAAGAATGAGAATTTCTTTTTTATTATTGCTTTATGAATCTTACAATTTATAGCTGGTAAACTAGCTACAATTTACCTACATTTGGAAAAACAGCAAGTTTACCATCCTCGCCCACATTGAAGAGATAAAAAAAGCGAATGTGTTCGCAAGCTAATTTTGTGCATAAACACGCTAATGTCATCAAAACGCAACCAAATAACGATGAGCGAGTGGTGATGTTTCCCTGTCGTTGATTATAATCGCAAACTTGGTTATTCAGGTTATTTATCGGCAGCGCTCGTACGCGGCAAAAACAGGACGCAGCCCAGAAGCAAAACAAATGTTATTTCAGAATTTAAACCAATGACGGCAGCGATTGTTTTAAAGTTGATGTGCGTGGAAAATACGTACAGCTCAATACACCGTTATTTTGTTACAAGCCGTGTTTTCATAGTGCTGTGTTATCCAGTTTCGCTGAAAAAATTTTGGTTTAGTCAGGGACTTGTGAAATTATGTTATTGTTCGGCATCAAAGATAGAATTCACAGTTCTGTGTATACTCTAGCCTCCGGCTGCTGTCTTGGTGTAAGCCACACGTGATTCGCTCACTCCGATATTAAGTGTTTATTCATTGACGCATCAGATACTGAGGGCGTTTCAAGTTGAATGTGGTTCATTCACAAAAGCATTCCTCCCTTCCCCTTTTATCCCTTGCAACATTTCTCCACGAAATAACACGAAATTTGTAGATGTCTAGTTGTAATAAAGATACTGGCAAGGTTAGGCCTATATTATATTCAAATTAAATTGTGTGAAAATTACATATGTATTTTTGAAGTTATAGTACTTATTTTGGCGCGTTGAGGGTAAAAGTTACAACGGAAGTTGCGCGCGCACAAGCTAACAAAATTCGACAGTGAACGTGGTAGGGGTATGATCCAACACTGAAATACAAATTGTTATATTTGCCTAGTAACAGAGCTTAAGAGTATTATTTCTCACACTTAGGTTTTTGAAACTAGACTTCTTCTGGCACGTGTCTTTCTTCGGTCATTTTATCGTTTTCCTACTTACATAAAATTATTTGAATACGTAATAAAAATTTATTTTAGTCACTGCAAGGAAGTATAAATTTAAACGCGCGTACATAAGTAAACGCACCCATGTTTTCTTATCTACACGATTACAAATGTTTTGTGATTATAGCGATATTATTACGTAATTCCAAAATAAGTGGAGATTAAATTAAGCATTCTGAAAATCGAAATCTAGCATTATTATAGAGCTACAAGTAAACTTCTCTATCACTAGAATATTTGGCAGGGTCCAATTTAAACAAAATATTTTTAAAAGACCACAGGTTATTGGCGTGGAATGGAAAGATTTGCGCGACTCTTAAAAAGAGTTAGTAGTTCTAAGATATTTTCTGTAGATTCGTTGTTTGAGCATTTCTCAGCAAATACCTATTTGGACTAGAATTACGACTTTTCGCCACAAAATATAAAAACAAATGTACCTAAATCCGGAAGGTTTTGCTCTTGTGGTATTACGTGTATTCAAAGAAAAAAATCGCGAAAAATATATTTAAAAAAAAACACAGCATTTTTTTAGTACTTGCCTGTGTAGATTCCTTAAGAGGGAGGAGTAGAGAACCGTATATTGTTAGTTAAGTCTGTGGACTCTGATCGCGTGTAATGAAGACCCACTGTTACAAACATAGTTTGCAGAGGGAAGCGTGACGACGAAGGCACAGCACGCCGGCTCAGAGCCTTGTGCGCATGCGCACGAATTGTCGCCCGTATCCCTGCGTCTCGAACGCGAGCGGCGAAAAGAATCTCGGGCTAACGTACTCTTAACATTGGGGGTATACAAGAACTTAAGAGAGTGGAGCGAGTTGAAAATGTAGCAGCGCCGGAATGCGTGACCAGGGGGGAATGGGACACCCTCGAAAAAATCCGCAGACTAGCGGTATCGTCCGTCACTATTCCCACGTACGAGATCCCTTGGAGCAGCCCTGCCAGGGAATCAAACCCGGTTAGCGTAGGTGAGACGAGTGGTCTAACCACTACACCACCACGGCTTAGCCAATCAGAGAATGGACGAGACCTCATCAAAGGATTCGCGTCCGCAGCGCCGTTCCACCTCTGTGTTTTATTTACTCTGTGGCGGAATGATGCCACAAAGAGTGCCGTATATTCACTATTGGTGCAGAGTCCTTAATGGCACGTCATAATTGACATATGCGTCACATTTAAAGCAGTTGAGACTATTTTATTTTTTAAATACCTATGGAATATTTCAATGTAAATCTTTTTTTCAGGACAAAAATTAAAGTGGATATTTTGTTTCCGATTTATGTGTGTGATTACTGAAGCATAAATGTAATCGCTGAGAAAAGCCAAAGCTCGCAAAAATCACTGTAAGTGCAGTTTTGTTTACCGTATTTATACTTCTGTAAAAAAATATTTTAATTATAACGATAGCGCTGTATCTTTTCCGGATAGTTAATTGTTTTGAAACACTATGGACAGCGCTTAAAATTCTGAGGAAAGAAACACCCACGAAGCTTGTTTATGCTATTTCCCATCGCCGTCGCAATGTTTTCTTAGGGCCGAACGTGAACTTGAGGCGTTCAAAATTATTTTACTGGGGCGTGTCGGATGAGCGAATGTCCGATGACACAAGCGAGGCTAATATACAGAATTATTCTAAAATCATGGGACAAACATTGAGGGGTGGTAGAGCTCACTAAAAAAAACAGTTATTGTATAGGAATATATGGGCGGAAGTGACGCGTCGAGGCACAAACACAAAAACATAACACATNAAGGCAACCAGGCAACTATATAAAAGGCAACAACCAAGCAACTATATAAAAGGCAAGCAGGCAACTGTATAAAAGGCAACAACCAAGCAAATATATCAAAGGCAACCACGCAACTTTATAAAAGGACAACCAGGCAACTATATATAAGGCAACCAGGCAACTATATAACAGGCAACAACCAGGCAACTATATAAAAGGCAACCAGACAAATATATAAAATTCAATAACATATAAAACAATGTCTTAGTAGTCACAGTAAACACGAAACAGTGTCTTTAATATAAATGAAACAGAATTGAAAACATTATAATGTAATAGCCCTATAATTGGACCACAAAACACATAGGAATACTTCGACTTCAGTAAAATAACTATTACATTTTAAAAATACAAGTTTGTGTGCAAACATTGGAGAACAAGCGTGTAACGTACATCGTTAACATTTGCATATGAACTTGAGTACTCGTGCGAGACCGAGACGTGAGTTGATTACTGGGTACTGATGAATCACTCAGTTAGATCACTCGGATAAAAGTATTCCAACACTTCCCTCGCCATCGTTAAGAATATATCGAGAACTCCCAAGAATCGAATTCTTTGACACTTCGAGCTCTAATACTCCCGACACTACGCGATTCAGTAGAACTCGTTTTAGTCGAAGAGGGAGTATGCGATACCAATTGCCCTGTGAACATATATATGCCACTACGCTCAACGCCATGTTTTCCATTAAAACTGTCAAAACCACAAGGTTTCGGTTAAGGTNAATCACTGCTAATGAACATTTTATGTTTCCGTTAATGTGTTATGTTTTTGTGTTTTTGACATAATGCGGGGACGTAAATAAGTATCTTAATACGTAAGTGTACTTCTCCTGGCAGCATTTTAAGGTAACAACGATCATCAAGCTACGCACTACGTTATTTTTGCTGAAAAAGCGCGGGTTCTAAGTAAAAAACGTAAGGCTAAAGTTGAAGAGGTTCACAAAATACCATAATCAGTATACTTCACGTTTAGTCTATAGTTGTAAAAGGAATGGGATTGGGCAGGTATGTATGAAATATTTCCATCAGCGATTTCCTGCAGCGAAAATGGAGAACCACTTGCCAAAAACAACCAGTTGTATACATTTTTTTTTCCTTCAATATATTGGAATTCTATTGCCATTAAAATATTTTAATTGCAATAGCTGAACAAAAGTTACGGAATACACTCCATATGCCGTGGGGAAAAAATATATTCATATCAAGATACGCCAGAAGTCAGTCCGCCTCGTACAGTAAATTTCCAAATCAACTGTTCACAGAAATGTTACCTGCGTACATTGTAAGGGCTTTGCCTACCTGGATCTGTTGTATGCGCTCGAAGAACAACAACGGAGCGATAAGATTAATGCTAGCGACACCTTTACACACGGGGCATTGTACTGGGACACGTGCAGTCTTGTGGTTGTGGAAAGTACGCTCGTGAGACTTAGAGAATGGTCCTACCATTTAACGCCGTAATAATGAAGATGAGGTCATGCCGTATGCAGTGGCTTGTGGCGAAGTGTTGTAATAATACAGATGAGGTCATGCCGTATGCAGTGGCTTGTGGTGAAGTGTTGTCGTAATAATAAAGATGAGGTCATGCCGTATGCAGTGGCTTGTGGTGAAGTGTTGCAACGTAAGCTGGCGTTTGCTTCAGTACTGTACAAACTCGGCGCATGCAGCAGGAACCAGTAAGCAGAGTGGAAACTGGAGAATGCGTCCACTCACGAGAGAGCGGCGAGGTACCCGTTACACACGTGCTGTGACGTCAACTGCAGTGCTACGTTTAAGTGGCCGGCGTATAAACTAGAGAACGATTAGGTACAGCACACAGCAAAACACAGCTTACCTTGCAACACTTCACCACACGCCGCTGGCTGTGTGTCTCCTTTATAATCTACATTTTTCAGACACAATTTTCATGCTTAAATATAACATTAAAAGCTTCCGTTCTAGTAATTTTTACCCACGAAAAAAAATAAATACACTTGATGGAGAACAAACAATAGTTCATGTACACAAACCCAGTAGGCCTAATGTTTTGTGTTTTTTGTCATGTAGTTTGTTCCAGGATAATAAATTAAAAGTTCTTATTATATCGACGTTATATTTCAAGGGCTCTTAAATATTCTTTGAGCCAATTTGAATTGTGCGTTATCAAGTTCTGCGTAGTTAAAAGCAAGCTGAAGACATGTTTAACTATAAAAAAAACCATCTCTCTGAATTAACATTTAAAAAAAAATTAAAAAGAGCTGAACGTGGTGTCGTGTTGCCGACAAACGGTCGCATATTTGTAAAAAAAAAAAACACAGTTTCACATTGTCAGAATTAACCCACAGTAACACACCAACAATTATAAAATCACTGCTCATGAAGCTGTATAACAACTTATTTGCACCGCTGTGCTGCTTTCCCCATTCTGATTTTCAAGTGCACGTGTAATACGGTACAAACGTTTCTTCCGTACCTAGGTATTACACATTCATATAAGTTGATTGAGCACCTTCAAAAGGATGTTTTCTTGTAATTATATATAATTCCGCTGTATGTGAGTATGACATTGCCGTGGAACCGTCTCACTTTATTCATGCGTCATCAACAGGAAACCATGGAATTATTTTTATGTAACCTATCGTGTTAATAACGAGCAAACCTGTTCTCTTACGTGCATAAAAACAAACACCTACTTTTCTGAAGTAGGTGTTTGTTTTTAATATAGATACATATTGCACTCACAATACAACATCAAGCCTTGGAAGTATTTATATTACTTCGCTGCCAATTTAACTGGGAACCTGCAAGCCAGTTTGTGCCGTAGCATATATAATGTTATAAGCTGTTCACGGCTATTTGAGCACTTTTGAAATCAACATTTGAAAAATGTTACTACCCCTGCCTGCATATAATTTCACGAGCGTGTTGACTGATTGTGGCCAGTAATGTTGGTAACGACTCAGAGAAAGTAGGTCCATGTCTTAACGTTGAATTAAATGAGTTAGGTAAACATTTGTAAATATAGAAGTTATTTATTTTACTTTCTATTTGTATTTATGTTTAAGAGTGTAAAAATGAGCAAATTTGTAAAATATGCACGTTTCTAATAATCTGACAGTTTAACTTGGCTGGCGCGTGAATAGCCCATGGCAATGCTAATTTTACATATGGTGGAAGAATACACAATGTGCATATAATTAGATGTTCAGCAAGGCTTTTAAAAGTGCTCAGTTTACCGTGAACAGGCTTTACGTGTTGCTGCCTTGCATCGCTTCCCTTGCGCCGTCGCTCTCGAGCGTTCGAAGGAGTGTTACTGGTAACGCGAGCAATGCGCGGAGATTTACGAAGGCGAGCCGCCGCGTGTGCCGTGATAAGCTTATCGGGACTCGCGCGCTCCCGTCCACGAGCTGGCTGACTTTCTTGGGGGTTCTCGTTGAAAGAATGTTCTGGTCATCGCCCTTGCCTCTCTCAGCGAGACTTTGGCTGCGGGGAACCTTCTAGATCGGGACTACATAGGTCACGGCGGGCCTCGGAGCAGACAGTTTAGAGTTTGAAGGATTGTGCGACCTTGAGCGCCAGGTGTGTGAAGACGACGAAGCGACGAGTGACCAGCAGCTGTAAAGTCTGCGGACTGCGAGCATCGGTACAGTGAAGAGTGAGACTAGCGGGCGGGACTTTTGAACTGGATGCGTGAGTGGCAGACGTATAGGATGATGGCAACATACAGATTGAATATGTGTAAATAATGAGTGTGAATTAAATGACTGTAACCAATAAAGATACAGTCATAACGGCTTAAATTATAATTGAGATAGACATTAACTGTTGCGCTCTCTGAGAATAATGAAATTAGTAGTGGAGATAAGGTAGTTTAATATTGTAAATAATTTCNACATTAACTGTTGCGCTCTCTGAGAATAATGAAATTAGTAGTGGAGATAAGGTAGTTTAATATTGTAAATAATTTCTGTGTGAATACATTAAAAACAAAATTTAGTTCTTTTATTTTTATTAAGACTTCCATCCCTCACGAACTCGGATAAACTCTGGCGTCTTGTACACAATATGTAGTTTACTGGCAGTAATTTATTATCAGAGGTTCATTTTAAAAGTGCTTACTTTACAGGGTACCGTTTTTAGAAACTTGGATCGACAAGAAAGCAACAGACTCAAAAGCAGAGTTTTCAGTAATTTCCAACTAAGATCAGCACTTAATTTCGCCTTGACTAAAAAAAACACGCCGTTAGATGTCGGGATCATCGTCGGCGTGCAGAAAGATGCGAAAACAGCGCCAAGCTTGCATGAAAAAAAAACCCAGAAACAAAAGTTATGGAAGGTATATATAGACGCGAGATATAAATGAAATGGGTGGATCCTGGAAAGCAGTCTTGGCATGACCTCGGTCACGTAAGTCCACGCCAAGTCCCGACGTCCTCGCACGCAGGCACCTGCCAGAAATATTTCTCACTGCCACGCCGTCGATCCCCGACGCAGCCAAGAAATCCCACGCCCTGTTGGACAGTCGCTTCCATCTCCATGTTCGAAACTTCTACGAGGCTGGAGGGGCCGCGCGGTGGCTGGCCGTTTCGCCTGCTCGCCTCCCACCAAGGCGAACCGGGTTCAATTCCCCGGCCGGGTCACTCCCACATTTTCGCACATGGGAATCGTGCCGAGCGATGCCGCTGGTCGGCGGGTTTTCTCGGGGATCCCCCGTTATCCCCCGCACCTTTCATTCCGGCGCTGCTGCATGCCTCGATCGCTCTCGTCGACTCACAAGACCTCACTGTTAAGAGCCGCCCAAATCTCTTCACTCACTCTAGGAGGATGGAAAGAACACCGAGAAAAAAATATTTTGTTGTAGAGATGGCCCCACTCACATTTACTTCCAACTTTTCTGAAGCCCTGCTTAAGTCCTACTTCCAGGATATTCATCCGCCTAACACAAACAAAGCTTGGAAAACTAAACCGGACGGCCAACGCTGAAAAGTTGGAAGTAAGAGTGGATGGACCATAGCTAAAATTCCGTTCTTGATGTTGTGTTTCGGGTATTCGCGCCCTGACAGATCTTTCCATAGCCCGTAACGCATTTAGCCTGCATAATACAGTTGTGATCACAGTGCAGAAAACACATGTTTTCCTGGCCACTCAACAGACACGTGGAAGCTTTCGTTTCCGTATTTTGCGACGCCTGCCAACTCCGAGCTTTGGCGTCAGCACAAATATGTGCCTAGCAGAATTTTCGCTTTTGTAAGTTATTGTCTCGGCTTTTCCAAGGACCCCGTGTCTGATGTATTTCCTCGTGCTGTGTTTTCTGGCAATTAAAAGCTTACATTATAGAACCGAACTGTACATTTTCACAGGTAAATTATAGTTTTAACCTGTTTTTTCTAAAAACAGATGGATGATGCACAAAACATTGGGACTGATATTTCACGGAGTAAATCCAGTCAGTTTGTTTTTCATACGTAGTCCCAGGCTAAAGGCACTGTATCAAGCTAACGTAAAACCAAAGTCTTGAAATAAGTAAGAATTGTGCCAGTGTTCTTCACTGCAATAGCCGCACGCGTTTACCGTCAACTTAAACCTGAGATGATAACTTAAAACTACAAAATAAACTACGTATAACTTTCCTGATATGTGCATTAGTTTGCTATCTCATCGTCCCTTTCCTCTTTGCCAGGCATCTGAAGATAATCCGTTACTAATTCAATTTATAAAAATGATAATTAATGTTTGGTGACATGTTACTTATACTGAGCACGACAGAAATTTATAATATTAAAATAACTGTGCTAAAAGCAAATATCTGACAACTATAAGGAACAATAATCACAACAATTAAATTATGAACACATATTACAACAAATAAAGTAAATGATATTGTAGAAATTAAGTATGAAAAGCAAGGTTTTGGAAGCGACAGATCGTGCATCGGCCATAAATTTATTTTCAGAAAGTTAATTGAAAAATCAAATGGGTTTAACAAAGTAGTTTATTCCTGCATCATCAATATTTACTGAATATATATGACGTTTAATTCTATACACACTCGAACAAAATAACTTTTATTCGACTTTAGCATTTATTGTAACAATTACCACGCGAAGTAAATTGCATTAATATTCATTGCACATAATGCAATTTTCAATATTTCCATTCCATTCATTTCGAATCACTAATCGTGAGTAAGTTTTCATAAGATCATCGCGCACTTATCTCTGCTAGCTGATTTTTCTCGAGCAAGGTCGAAACTGATCCATGTAAGATAACAAGAGACTATTACGAAATACAGTTTCGCACGGAATCAGTTAGTGCATTAAAATATCAAATACATATGCTGAATACAATTTACATTCCATCATAAAAAATGTTATTCTGCTTGAAGTTTCCATGGCTCAACACTAAAAACTTTACAGCGCCGGAAGCGACAATAACTTGCGCATAATTCAAAACCGGTATTATCGTTAGTTCGTAACTTAGTTCTTGCGTCATATGATGACGTCTAAGGCCTTAAAGCAAACGGCATGGCATGCTAAGCATCGCAGGTGATGACAACCATTTTTGTCTATCTCGGCAGCGGTTGAAACTGCTGAAGTTCGTTTTCATTTCACTGAACAGCTTTGAAAGATTTTTTTTTTTTTTAAGACACCGCGCACATTGTAAACACTATTTCAGAGTCCTTGAGTGTAGGCGAAAATAAACCTATTCAGAGAGCTTTAGCGCTAATGATAATACTCGGATAATTGGAAAACTATTATAGAAAGCTGTGCTTAACTAAGCTACAGATTTCCACCAATCAGTGGCGTGTGGTGAAATGTTGCAAGGCAAGCTGGTACGTGTTCACTGCTGTACATTCTCTCGTTGCACACAGCAGAAGCCAGTGACCACGCACCTTGCAGCTTAGGGAAAACTGAATGCATTCTCACCACTCACAAGCGAGCAGCAAGGGACCCATTACACGCTTCCTGTGGCGTCAGCTGCCGAGTTACGTTTTAGTGGTTGGAAGTGTAAACTAGCAAGCAACAGGGCACAGTACAGAGCTAACGCCAGCTCACCTTGCAACGGTTCACCACACGTCATGCCTGCCACCAATAAAATTAAATGTNTAAGCTACAGATTTCCACCAATCAGTGGCGTGTGGTGAAATGTTGCAAGGCAAGCTGGTACGTGTTCACTGCTGTGCATTCTCTCGTTGCACGCAGCAGAAGCCAGTGACCACGCACCGTGCAGCCTGGGGAAACTGAATGCATTCTCACCACTCACAAGCGAGCAGCAAGGGACCCATTACACGCTTCCTGTGGCGTCAGCTGCCGAGTTACGTTTTAGTGGTTGGAAGTGTAAACTAGCAAGCAACAGGGTACAGTACAGAGCTAACGCCAGCTCACCTTGCAACGGTTCACCACACGTCATGCCTGCCACCAATAAAATTAAATGTTCGCCGTTTAAGGTCTTTAAAGTAACTAGCCGCAAGACGGAAAGTTGAGAGATGAGAGTTGGGTGGTTTTGGCCGACGATTAACAGCGAGGACTTGAGTGCCGGTGTTGGGCGGCGTGAGGTTAAGATGGAGCAACGGCGGAATGCAAGGGTAAGGGGAGCGGGATACCCCCGAGAAAACCCGCTGGCCAGCGTCAGCATCCACCGCGTTTCTAACGTGCGAAAATTCGCACTGAGAGAACAACCAACAGAATTTCGTTTGTATGAGGCTAAAAATATATTTGGTTGCCACAACAAAAAAATATTTTTTGAGGAAACAAAACTTAAAAAGCAAAAAAAAATTAATTTTGGTCAAGTAACAAAATACAAGTTTAAATAAACAAAACCACTGTGTTGGGCCAAATAAGTCAGGCTGTCAGCAAACTATTTTGTCGTCTCAACTGTATATATTTGTTTGGTCACTGATTTGTTTGCCTTCGTTCGAAACTACAGCTCGAGGGTTTGCTTGCAGTTTTTCTTTTTTGTGACAGGATAGTAACAGTGTTTGTTAATGCATTTATTGATGCTTGATAACGGTATAAACATCATAGTAAAACAAGTCCAACGGGAAACTAAAAACGACAACTTGCTACAAGCGAAAATGGCGAAGCCACAATTGTATAATTATTATTTTATAAAGTTACGGTATTTTTGGTAATTTTATTTAGTTGTTTAGTCTCATTCCTCACAGAAAGAAGACTGTATAACATTCACTTTGTGCCCGCGGGAAGGATCACAGACGAAGTAGGCGGAGCTTAGAGGGTCCGCCTACTCTGATTGGCTCCGAGAGGACACCAGTCGGGTAACCTCGGGTCAACCCGAGCGGCGAGGAGGTGGCTGTGGTCGCCAGGACAAGTGTCACGAGGAAGACGGGGGGTTGGAGGCTGCAGGCCTTCGAAAGGCCGGTACATATTATTTTTTTAACCTCGGAACGTGAGAGCCGATCACTCGCGGGAGGCCAGATACATTTTCTACACAATGAAGGCCCATTGTGGGGAGCTTGTGTGGAGCAATTAAACGCTCGGAAATAAACCAGGCCACCTTCGTGATAATTCCTTGCGGGCACTTAAAAATAACAACTCTGGTGACTTTTAATTATTATGGCAGTATCCTCGTTAGATTCCTCATCAATCTCCCTAGGCTAGCTGGCGCTCTATAATTTATAGTGATTTATTGGAATGCAACATGAAAATGTCATGATAGACGAGNTGACTTTTAATTATTATGGCAGTATCCTCGTTAGATTCCTCATCAATCTCCCTAGGCTAGCTGGCGCTCTATAATTTATAGTGATTTATTGGAATGCAACATGAAAATGTCATGATAGACGAGTCACAAACTGCAAAAATTGAAATATTTATTTGCACACGTTGTCCAGTGTTTGACATGTACCTATGTATTTAAAAAAGTTCAAATTTCACCTGCAGTCACTTCAGCTGAAGTTGCTAAGGCTTCGTGAGTAAATGTTGTAGGTTACGAATTCCCGTCTCGGACTTACAGTNAGTCACTTCAGCTGAAGTTGCTAAGGCTTCGTGAGTAAATGTTGTAGGTTACGAATTCCCGTCTCGGACTTACAGTTTTGTGAAACTGTTCAATGTACGCGGAGCCAAACAAATCTTTAGTTGCACCAACCAAATCTTTGAATCGGGCAACGTAATAAGACCAACAAAATTATTTGGTTTTTCAGCAGCGAAAAATATTTCATTGCACCTACACAAACAATTAATTTGGTTGAGCCGAACAAACTTTGTTTGATTCGATGAAACCTTTATATCAGTGCGGGTGAGCCCCCCGCCGGGGATCGTATCCGGTTCGCCTTGTTGAAAGGCGAGTGATCTGACCACTACACCCGCAGACCCCCCTGACGGGAAGCTTGCACAACAGTTCAGTTCCTTGCGTAGAGGCGATTGGCACGCTTGACGGGCACGTCAATGTCGGCATTATCGCTTCCCTGGTTCTCTGCCGCGAAGGAGGGAAAAATACCGGCAGGTGGACGGGCCCCTTGTCGTCGAACTAGCTATAGCTGCTTGTATTGTGGCTTGGTAGGTAACACCGCCGTGTCTTTATTGAGCCACGTGACTGTTTGGAGGAAGGGATGGAAGGCAGGTCCAGAAATAACCTTTTATTAGTGCAGTAAAACTTGCGAAGTGTTTCTTTTACTACCTGTTGACTATGGGCTCTCTAAAACACTCGGCTGCCGCAAAGATCGCAACAAGACTGCAATTATACCAGAGAGAGAGAGAGAGAGAGNGGGCTCTCTAAAACACTCGGCTGCCGCAAAGATCGCAACAAGACTGCAATTATACCAGAGAGAGAGAGAGAGAGAAAGAGAGATAGAGAGAAAGAGAGATAGATAGATAGATAGATAGATAGATAGAGAGAGAGAGAGAGAGAGAGAGTTGGAATAATAAATATGTCGCCAATCTGGCCACCGCCCACCAGAAAAAAAAAAGGTTCGAGATAACTTCATACGCTTGACGTTTCCAATACCAACATCTGAAAAACAAATCACACAAAAAAAATACCCATCACATATTTAGGCAACGTGACTGTGACCTTGAGAGTTCGGGTTCGAAACCGGGTTACACCACGAATATGTGTACCGCTTTTAAGTTTATTTTCCCTTGCGACAGCACGCGGTGTTTTGGGTCTTTCCGTTGCTCTTGTAAGTATTGACGTATTTGCGATGACCTTTTTGCTTTAAAGGAAATATGTTACCCACATTTGCCACTTCGAAACATTACACATATATTTGCTCAAGATAACGCAATTGCTTAAACTTTATAGACAGGAATCAACACACCACATTAATGACTGTCAAATGAGAATTTTATATAGCATACGTTTATTATGTAAACAAATTATGTTCTTTCATAGTGGTATGAAACAAAAAACCACGATTCTCAAGCTGCTGATATGGTGCTCCTTAAAATGACTTGTTTTACTATTTTATGTATTTCATGGAAAAAATAAATAAAGAAAAGAATGAGTAAGAGTTCAGAAACTGAAAGTAGAGAACATAAGGAACTATTTTTAATTTTATTCAGTTCTTCGAGCGTTGTATGAAATCGACTGTTAAGAGTTGTTTGGTGAATCCAAATGTAAGAGATCTAGTTTGAAATCAGGAATGTAAAAGTTTTCATCTAAAAAACCTTTGTTCTGTTAATTTTCGTGACTGTTTAGTGAGCTAATATCTGCAAACTAAAAATTATCTCTACTTTTTACAAACATTTCTTTGGAAACTCTAAAACTGTAATATTGTATTGTTACAACACTTTTTTTTATAACTTGCAAACGTTTGTGCAGGTCCATTTTATAATAAACCCGAAGTCAATAACACTTGCTCGTTACAGCTCAAAATCAGTTAGAGTAGGGTTTTCAGAAATTTAGTGAAAGCTATTTGTAATGTTACAAAAATATATATTTGGCGACTAGCATTCAAAGTATTCCTTGTTAAATACAACAAAAAAAAAAAAATCCCTCAGGTATACACACATCTGCGAAACGCAAAAACAGTCAAGTTTTTTCACACAGCAATTTACGATTCTCATCACGATATAAATTATATATACGTATATATACACATAGGCTAGTTTGTGTTGGTAACTAAATGTACGTTACTACTGAACGCAACACGTGAGTTAAAAGCTGTAAAATATTTCCGGTGTATCATATTCAAATTACAATCACAATCAATTATTTTAATTAGGTACTAGTGTGTAAAAAAACTATGAAGCGATTTCAGTAAAATGTGATGCATCGAAGGAGCACTGGTATATGCTCATTCATTTACGGACAAAAAATAAGGGAAAATAAAATTTTAAAGTGACTTCTACTCCATTCGTAGACTCCTATTGTCATTAAATATTCGTGAATCTTGGGATTGGAACCTCGATTGGAACCGACCAATCGTGTTTCGGAAGTATTCGCAAAACACGCCTGTCCGTTTCAATCATAAAGTCACTCTATAATCAGTGCTTGCGCATTCGTATTATAACTTCGCCAAGGCAAAAAAAAAAAAAAAAAAAAAANAACATTTACAATACGTTCACGCTAATCTGAATACGGTATTCACTTTAGTTGATGGCTATACAATACTTATTATTATTTTCACTCACAATTAATGTTGATGTGCTGGTTATTTCTTTGAGATGCTTACAAGAATTAACGAAACAGTGTAACTACATCTGTCTGTGCGAATTTTATTTTTAGTGGCAAATAAATTTCCCTTTTTCAGTGCAGCCCAATCTACTCTCGGGCATGGTGTTCTAAGGTGGGTAATCCAGAACTTTAAAATTGGCAATACATATGTTCTACCACCTCGGGCGACTGAGAAGCAATGGGCCAGTTCCTAATTCATGCAACGTATTTCTGAACGTAATTTCTCTGTGTCCTGAGATGGTATCAGATATGTCAAGGCTGTGTTATTCGCCACCCCGCGCGAGGCTTATAAACAAATGAATGTGACACTGTAGAGTGTTTACTTACAATAGCTTTTTGTAAAAATAAATACGTGCATGGTTTATGTGTAACGTGTGTTAAGGCTCACGCCTACCAGGTGCTTGAACTGCGCTGAAGAGTGTTTGAAGCTGGTGCACGTTTTGCCACGAAACTATTATACGTAAGTCCAATGTGCTGATCTAAGAAAGGGAAACACACTGCAGACAAGGGCTGAAGAGCACTTCCAAAATATTACGGATGTTAGAAACACCATTCCATAATACTGCAAAACTACTATCAAAGCGCTTTATTAAAAAATATACGCATCAGATACGTACAAAACTACTCAAAGGCCCCGCACTAAACCTTCCTACAGACTTACCATCTCGTAGGTATACGCAGTATGACGAGAATACTGCGCACCAGTCGAGAGCCTTGCGCTAAAGGTGGCCGCCTGGTCGAAGGAATTTTGCACGTCTGAGGCCCAAAAGCGTGGGAGCGCTAGGGGCGACCGAGACATGCGCATCAACTCTCTCATCGCCTCTACGCGCAAAGCACTGAACTGGCGTGCAGTCTTGCCGTCGATAACGCGCCTCTACGAGACTTTCATCGGAGACGCTACCATTTCATGACGTTGGTGCGAGCGCCTATTCCTTTATCAATGTTTTGTAGAGGAATTCCCGTACCTAGAAATGACCGCGGAAAACACCCGTTTGAGCCATCTGCACTGTCAAAAAAACATGCTTCGGAGAGAAAAGGAGGAACTGAAAAACGTATGCAGGCGTGTAACGTTTCTTAATTGCTATTCGCAAGCAGACCTCACTCAAACACGTCGGACGGTTTTTTTTAATGAAACTTTTTCTGCTGGAACTCTGCACGCCGTTCGGCGGCCTACCCAGGCGCCACCTTAGAGGCGACGGCGCACTTGATGCGCGTGGCAGTGTCACCCTAATCGCTCCCTCGCTCATCGGCCTCGAACGCGGGAAAAAAGCTGCAGGTAGTTGGGAGCCTTAATCGATGGCGCTAAGCTGCTGTCTCGCAA
>NQII01004526.1:0-128869 GCA_002778355.1 Clitarchus hookeri
GGTGCAGGAGTTGAGCAGCAACGGCAACTGGGCGAGTCTGGAGAAAGGCATGGAGGCTGTGCTGGACCACAACAGCGAGGCCTACAGCCAGCTGCAGGCTGCACAGACAGTGTGGACCAGCGGCTGCAAGGGCCACGCCCAGCTGGTCTCAATGAGGCGGCCGGTCTGTCGACATGCCCACCCACCAGTGAAGGAGACACCAATCTGAGTGGGGTGGTATCATGCGGACAGCTGCAGCTGGTGAAGCTGCTGCTAGGACATGNAAAAACGAAACCTTACCCAAGACATCTGAACAGAATTTCCAGATGGGTTTAGTTGATGTCTCCAAAATGGCGAATTTTTTATCTGACAACGCCTTCCAATTTTTTTTTTTGTTTTTGGGATACACTTGATAAAAACTACATTACTTTACTAAAATGAAAAATAGTTTCAAATAAAATTTTATGTTATAATTCTTAATTGTTAACCAAGGAATAGATTCCATGACGAAAGCATTATTGATTGAGAGACATACCATGCATCGCCCGCAGAAAGCAATAGCAGACTTATTAAACGCGTCTAATACTAAAATATTCCCTATAGCCCTACAATCGAAATTTGATCACAAAAAATGACCAAAATGGCTTTAGTAAATTTTTATGGATAATTTTTACTTTAAGTAGCTCAAACGACGGCAAATCGCCCAATCTGGCAACCCTGTACTCGAAGAGCAGGTTCTATGGTATTCCAATTCGTAGTTAAAATTATTTTTTGCATGTTTAAAGAGAATATTTGCANAGAGCAGGTTCTATGGTATTCCAATTCGTAGTTAAAATTATTTTTTGCATGTTTAAAGAGAATATTTGCAGCCTGAGTATCACTTAAATAAAAGCTTTTTGACTTTAGACATCGCAGAAGCACATTGTGTGTCACATATTTCAATTTTAATGGTAGTAGTGCAGTTTCTTATACGTGCCACCCACGCCCGTTAGTTCGTGCAATGTGCATTCTCGTGGATGTTCGTGTGAAACTCTTTGTAAAGTAATGTTTCGTGTTCTTGATTATGGGTTATAATCCCACATATTTATGTTATATGAATGAAATTACTGCGGATAAATAACACATTCAGTAATTGTGCTGTGGCAAACGGAACTAATTATTTAAATTAAAAACAAGAGGCCTGCCATGCTTTGCATTAACTGCCAATACAACAATGCGAACGTTTGAAGTTCACTGTGTGTTCAGATGTTGGCAATACCGTAGAACCTACCTTGGCAAAGAAATGAGTCAGATAAGGCACTCTCATTATACCGTTTAGCTGTAACTGTTTCCTTGTATGTAAGTTCTTCTGTAACCGCCGTCGTGGATGGTTCTCGTTAATTAGCCTGGGCGTCGTAGGTGCGACGTCTTTGTGAGTGCGTGCCGTCTACAATGCTCGCTACTTTTTCTGCCTTTCAATTTTTGAGGTTTTTTTTTAATTTGGCGTATTTTTTGCTGTTGTGTTTGTTTTTTTTTAAATGTTGGTTTTTATTCCTGTACAGGTCTCTGTTCCGAGGCCAAGCGCATTTTGCGCTGCATTATATTACAATATCCTTGTACGCTGCTTAGACAGTGCAGTGGCAGGCGCAGGACCTCTCTCCCCGCGACGACTGCAGTCTCTGCACTCACNCTTGTACGCTGCTTAGACAGTGCAGTGGCAGGCGCAGGACCTCTCTCCCCGCGACGACTGCAGTCTCTGCACTCACCTGGGCTGGGTTCTCCAGTCACCATTCAGCGGCGCACTACCTCGAGAAACTGCATCAATCAGCTCTGATGTATCTCCGAAACACTCATTCAGAGAGAGAAACGTATTATTTCAGTTACCACGTGAATCAACTTGATAACGGCATCGTCCAGCGCAATTCCTATGTGCGAAAATCCGGAAGTGTCCCCACCGAGAATGAAAACCGGTTTGCCTAAGTGGGAGGTGTTACGAGTAGTTTAACCACTACACCACCCTTCCTTAGCTTGAAATTACCACCGTACACCTCAAGAAGTTTGGCTGTTGAGATGCCCTTTACACGTAAAAACCTGATCACACTACGTACATCCACGTTTGACAAGGTTTCCGAGAGCAGCAATCTTGCAACTGATATTTCGAGGGTCTCACACAGAGCACATGCGCCATATAATGTCTAGAGACAAAGCTGTGTTCTTCTGCTCAGCATCGCAAGTAATTCGAAAAAGAGGAGAGATATATCATTAGTGAAAGCTTTTGTTGTCTTTCTTTTTGAATCACCCTCGTATAGTAAAATGTTAATTATTAAATTTATTCACTATTCTATGTGTGTAAATACTCCGCTATATGTTTCGCAATATACTCACAGTGACTGCATTATAGTCTTCAGTGTGCAGGCATTGAGGGATTTTCAAAATAATAACAAATTTTTTAAATAATCAGTTAAAAAATTTGTGATATTGCCAAATTTATAATGTTCAGTACTCACATCAGTCAACAAAACAAATAATATCAGACCGTCACGAACTCCTCTCACTATCACTCCATTGACAAGGTGTATCATAGATAATTGGCCAGCAGCAACCAATAACCAATCACTACCGGAAGTCACCTGGAACATCCAGGCCGATGTCTTCGCGCTGCAAATTCCACTCAGTCTGAAAATGTCCGCTCTACTTCGCTGCAGGCCATAGCTCCATACCCCGCTGCTCTTAGTTAAACACACTCGCTGAACATGATTATTACTGAGCTCTAAAATAACTCTCTTATGCGATAAAACTAACTGTATTTAAACCTTCCGCTAAAACTCCTCAGAATGTCACACTCTTAAGCGGCCTTTCCCTTGTCTTGTGTTCAGCAAGCATATCATCACGTCTGAAGTAACAGTAAGGGTATTCGTCAAACAGCGGGCTGTGGATAACCCTTGCTTGGTGTCCGTCAAGTATGTTCGGGAAGATCCGTCTTGAGACTATACTCCTCGCCCAAGTGCATGGAGATTGAAGAGGCCAACCTAGCATCGCTGTTCGGAGTGGGAAAAGATGAACAGTGGCAACAGATACCCGCGCGTTAATTCGTAGTAACCATGGGCACGTGACGTCACTTTTCTCGTTGCAAAAACACGCCAGAGGAAAGCACGCCTTACACATGCCATAGAGACGCTTCTCAAGCGGGAAGAAAACACTATACTTTCTCGAATATTCGCCACGATGCCACATGATACGAGTTGTCAATCAAGCAGCAACATTCCAGCCATGTCATTTACCCTTCACGCCACACCATCCACTACTTTCGTAACAACATCCAGGTCTATGACTCATTTGAGCTACGGTGTTGCAGTGGTCAGACTATTCGTCTCCCATCTGGGCGAACCAGGTTTGATTTACGACGGGATTATCATGCTGGATAATTACGCTGGGTTTTCTCGGCCATATTCTATCTCCCACACTTATGCATTCTGGTGCAGCTCCATACTCACTTCACTTCACCCTCATTGGTACTGTTTAATACGTTTCTCCTATAATGATATTGCTGTAGTATATAGAAATAGTATGTCCGTGGGCAAGGATGGCGGGCTGAGTAGCGTCCGCCATCTTGGATCAGCCATCTTAGATAACATCACAGCCTTCATCCTGTTTCCGACCACCAAATGGTTTGCATTCTAGAGTTGGTTACTAGGGCTGCTGCTTTTTTTATTTCGTAACTCAATATATCGTTGGGAGTAGGGTGTGATCGAACTGCCGAACCTTGGGTCGTCATGCAGACGCCTTAGACCATACAGCTATCGTCAAATGTGCTAGGCTAAGGGTTTAAAAGAAGTAATAGCGTGTGTGTGCAGGGACGGATAAATATATTTTTGTAATTATTCTAATCCATACTAATTATTTTTTATGAGTGTATTTTTTTACCATCCCGGGCTTATGTAGACCAGAAATAATTTTGTTTGGATTTAGACGTAGACATGCAAGAAAAATTTTTTCATACACACATCATTGTTTTATACGTAAATTTTTTCTTTACGAGTATATTTTTTAGTTTTTTCTTTATTTTGAACAATATACCTTAGAATTTAAAAACTATTTTTATTACATTTGTATAATTCAGTTTTTATTTACATATAACTTTTTATTCATTTAACAAATTTCTTTTTCATTTGCCAGTCATCCATCCTTCAGTTTGGAACTGCTTGTCCTTCCTTCGGTCTGGACTGGTATAATTTTAGGCATCGCCCTCCCACTTTACCACCCGCTTGGCTGCAACCATACGCGCGCGACTCCAACCGTGTACGGAGCAATAAAGAACACTCATACATTAATACTGAGATATAAAACACATATTTTAAATCTTCACGATGTTGCAAAAATGCGCTGAGTAGGTGGGTTACAACGCCGAAATTTATACTAACCTAGGATAAAATTGCACCTTGGACGGAAGATACAACAAGAATAAAGAAAACAGCCTAAATTAAGTGAACGAAAAAATTGTCGATAAGGAGGAAGAAAAGAAAAGAAGTAGAAAGAGAGGGTGGGTAAGAACAATACCACCTCTAGTGGTACAATGGGCCAAGATGTCGTAACTAAAAAATATTTCACCCAACAACCCCGGTAAAAGATAAGGGTTGGTACCCCCAGGAATTCGCTTTAAACTCTTGTCGGAGGCCAAAACCGAAGTCGCGACCCAAATCCCTATGCAGGAGTGCACAAGCGAAATTTCCGAAGTGAAATACTAGTTGCAAAAATCTATAGTCAAAATCTCTCTCATGGTGACATATGTAACAGTGTACCAGGGCTCATGCGTGTGTGCTGTAAAAACAGTAATCATTTTCATCTAAAGTGAATAATTATTTTTANAGGGCTCATGCGTGTGTGCTGTAAAAACAGTAATCATTTTCATCTAAAGTGAATAATTATTTTTAGCCGAGGGTTGATGCTGAGGATTGAAATCGCTTCAGATTTAACACTTCTACCCATGCACCCAGGGAAGAAAAGCAAATTAAATTTTTATAGCTGGTGGTTGTGGTAGAGGTGAAATCGCTTGCGATGTGATACCTCCTAGGTGAAGAACTGCCCTTGCATCCCATCTTTATTCACCCTGCACCCAGGGAATAACACCTTATATTGAACATTCCAGTCCCCCCCCCCCATCCGCCACACTTCNGCTTCAATCAGCACTATATTCATCATCAATTGCAAAGCTGCAATGGCGAACTGAACCTCCTTCATACTAAATGTGACAACCTGACAATATATAAAATTAATATTGCATGTGATCTAGCATGCTGTCATTAGTAGCTAAAACAATCAAAATTTTACATGCACACAACACCATATGCTTATATTGGATAGACGTACAAATACATTTCTCTTATTTTCTCCTCTTCTTCTCATTTTCCTTCATTTATTCTTAGTTTCTACACAATACAACCATATAATACTATATGATTTTTTTTATTTCTCATATCCATATGGCTTTGTCAGTATTCCGCCATCCAATATCCGTTTCTTATCGTCCTGCCATGTGAGCTCGACTTTGTTAACACACTGGGTGCAAACTTCGTGGTGGTATGATGTTATTTTATTAATGGTTACACAAGCGACTTACTTCTGCTTCAACAATCTTAAGTAATCTTTAAATGTAATTTTATTTTTCACACTGGTATTCTGGATTCCTTTTACCTTCTTGGTTACTTTGCCACCTCATACATAACTGAAATTAATTTTGGCACACAGCACCACGAACTCGCTCATCAGTTCGCCACTGCACTCGTCTTTCAATTTCCCCTCCACTTTCCTGTTGGTGGAGGAGTAGCAGGGATGATTGGGTATATATGAGCTAGCATCCATCTCTTCCATGAGCGTGGCGTCTGTGGCCAGGCCTGCATAATAATCCTGTGTTTCAATTTTATGTATTAATGAGTCAGTATCTGTATAGAGTAGATAATTGTTTTATTTTCACTTATTTCTCATTTTGTGATATAAGCTATACGATAAGGTTTTGGACAAGTCGAGCACTGAAAATCCTGCGTAAATAGGTATATCAACGAATATCGTTTCTTTTTCCATTTTCATCAGGGATAGGTTTTCGTCTTAAATCGTTCTGCACTTAAAGGTCTGCTTGGTTCTCAATTTATTCAGTCTTCTTTCATTACACACTAATTGCATTACTTGCCTATTCCTCTTATTATCCATACATTTTCCAAACGTGGTGTTGTTCATCAACCTAAAAAAATGTTTTCATAATCACTGATCACTGCCTGCCTTTTTCCATGTTGATGTCTGTGTAGGGTTTGAGCCATGCCTCTTGATCGAATTGCAGCACACGATGGATTTTGGTTACTTTGAACTCATGGTCAATTGCTTGCTTCAGGTTCATATAATGCACATTCATTACTTGCTACATCGTCAACAATTCTTTGTTCTTGCCACCTAGAGGACACTCGCTGGGCAAGAATGGGAGGTCTTTGCGCAATTCGTGGAGTTTTGCAGGATAATCTACGTCATCCTCCAGCACATATCCAAGCACACCATCATCTGGCACCACCGTGACATTGATGTCCGTGCTTACCCATTGGAAGTCAAGCACGGGGAGGGGCATAGGCATTGCCCAACCGTACAACTTGTTCGCATCTATGTACTAGAGGTATACGGGCGCCTTGCCGGCATCATGCGTGGACGGAATTTACTTGTTATTGCTTTTGCAAGACGCCTCACACGTTGGACCACTACACCTGTTATGCCTTCTTCAATTAATAAATATTTGTCGTAATCTGTTAGCAGTTCCAGCTCGACCTTGGCGTGCTTCAACATTGCGTCGAACGAGAAGCCCGGTGCGCTCACGTAATGGACACGGTCCAGACTACAGGTTTCCAGGCACAGTTTCCTGAAGTATTCAAATACATCTGACAAAAACCAAACATCGATCTTAAAATAAATGTAAGAATAATCTTATTTTGTTATATAGTCGAATTTTTCCAAGACTTTAAGTGCATGAGCATAATCTTCTTCTGTGTCCGTCAATCTGTTATAAAATGTATCACTGGGGCAGCCGCGACTCTTCAGGTTTATGCAGGCTGTCTGCGTAATCATAGGGGAACACTTCCTTTCTGCCTAATAATTCCAACTCTTCTGGGCTGAAGAACTTTGCTGTATTTTTCAGCTGGTCTCTTGGAAGGTTTTTGGTGAGGGCGGCAAGGCTGCCAGACATGAAGTGGATGGTGTCGATGAATTGGAGTGTTAATCTAACCCAGCGATTTCGCGAACGTGATTAATTTCTCCTCTGTTACGGGATAATGAGTATATTTTCTTTCTCGTACCTCAGATGTTTTAATATAAAGTTCTCGTCATACATCAATATGTGGAATAAGACAGGTCATCTTTAGGATGGCGGTGGAGTTTGTGGCAGTTATTGCAGGAGGCCCCAATGTAGTTTCCGGTGAAGTGGTCGTGGTCCATTACCTTCCACTTGTAAGTTGTGAATTTTGCGGCTTCATGGGTTGACTTGTTTCATTTATTTGCTTCACTTTATTTCCAACGTCCACGGTTTTCTATATAAAACCATTTGTCTTTACTAATTGTTATATATGTACCAAGTTTAGTGAAATATGGTTGAAGCGTTCAAAAATAGTAAAAGGGCACATACTCCAACACAAACCCACATACACATATACACACAGACTCACAGACAGACAAAATATCTCATAAGACTTTTTTTTGTCTATTAAGTATGCTAAAAATACAATAGAATTATCGTTATGGAAAGAAATGTTTCGCAGTGTAGTAAACAATTTGGATTCCGAATTGAAAATGAGATTTTCTCGTACGTTTAGGAAAGCACCTTTGTATGCAAAAACTTTGACTAGCACGATTTCGAAAGCAATATTAATGTTAGGCATTTCACACGAAGCAATTATCTGGCAACGAAAAATAAGCAATAATTATAGGATTCAAAATTATTTAACAAAAAATTACCGACTACAAAAAACTGAACATAGGTGTTTTCAAAAATTTAGAGATAAGTATCTTGACCAAAACAAGGAGAATCACGCAAATAACGTTTTCCAAACTATTCAATTAGATCTATTATTCTTATTTTTAGTTTGAATGTTAAAAGCAAAATAATATAAATTAGTCGGGCACAAGGGCAGAGGGCACAGGCGCAGGTGACGTCATACTATGTCATTCCGGTCAAATAAGGGTTATATTGGATCCATGTGACCTTTGACTTTGATATGTAATATTGACCTGGTTCCCATAACCTTGGTAGACGCTAACACAAAAATAAAAATTTAAAATAATTAAAGAAAATTACAAAAAATTAATAAAATTAAAAAATATAAAACAAAATATCAAAGCATCTGCATGTGGGAGAACCGCGGTTCGATGACCGGTGGATGGAATGAGCTCGTGATACGACCGACCCTCACCACGTCGGCCAGTGCCCATCTCGTCTGCCATGTCATATGTTGATGACCTTGACATCGACATTGAACTTCAACATTAACCTTGGATGACCTTGAAGCCAAAAACTTCTAAAAGTACCTAAAAAAAGAGAAGAAAATTGAAAAGATGTGGTAACCTAGGAAAAAATTACATCGACGACTCCGGCTACCATGTTGGATGCAAGTGACTAACACCCAAACAACCTTGAAAAAAAACAATCGAGAAGAAATAGTAAAAAAATAATCATAATTTCATAAAAGTTAACTAGCATATTATGTTACTGACTACGAACCCCGTGTGAATTATTGGTGACCTTGAACCTTTTCCTAGACTTCGTGCCCTTATACTTGGATTATTTTGAATAAAAAAAAAAATTGTATAACTGTTTTAAAAAAACCTAAATAAGAAATTAAATTTCTAAAATTATTTATAAAACATAGCCATTTAATTAAAGATATTTATTTTAAAACATTACAAAAAAAAAACAAAATTTGGTAATTTTTTTTTTTTTAGTTTTTAGGGTTTGGAAGACTGGAGCCGACCAGCCACCATGTTCTGACGTTACCCAGCCACCATATTAAATCCAAGTTTCCTTAACCTTGACCTTTTACTTTAAACCTATATCGAAGAACTTAAATAATCTTCAAACCTAAGATTTAAAAATTAAAACACTATTTAATGTATAAAAAAAAATTATATATTTTCGTATTTATAAAATTATTAAAACTAATTTAAACAGCCTCCATTGAAGGATACCACCAATGGACTTGACTGTACTTTGCTGACATGAGGGATCCATCGCCTAATGTACATGGCAACATACTCGTACTCTGCCAACGGCGTGTTACAATGTGTACATTGACTGATCCTACCTGGTAATTTTTCCCAAGCATCAAGGGTTCAGTGGCGTTGTTCTCGCCCTCGTAAGTCGTTGAGCCTTGTGACGTTCTGTGAGCAAATGAACAGTAGTGGTGTTAAATAGTGAATTGTAGAAACTGATAGATCATATGGGCTCTTCGGAAGGCGTCTGGCTTTTAAAGAATAGGGTTCTGTTAATAAGCAAAAAGTATAAAAGTTTTCAAGTGAATCTAGTTGTCACAGTTGTCTTTCTCGACCGTTTTAGAGCCATCAGTTGCGAAGTATTTACATCTGCTGTCCCTTCCGTTACTGCCAGGAAAATTCCTGAGAACACCTCAGCGTCAGAGATATTTAGTGGTGACAGTTATTTCAAAGACATTCTTATCGATTTTTCTAAATGCATAAAAGTATACTGGTTACTTGTAACAATATTTGTGAATTATATTAAAAGACTGAAAAGTTTTGTTCCATACGTGTGTCAATGGGTCAAAAATTCGTCTCTGCTCCTAATTTCTAAATGTGTCTGTGTACGTTGAATAAATACAGTACTTAANGTCAATGGGTCAAAAATTCGTCTCTGCTCCTAATTTCTAAATGTGTCTGTGTACGTTGAATAAATACAGTACTTAATTTATGTCTTATATCCGTGCATTGTGGGAGACACTGCTGCGACAATGGACCAGTATGACTTCCGGCCACTTCTGGTGCCTTATGAAGTCCCTGTCATGATACATCTTACTAGGCAGGTTTATTTAATTATGGTGCACAAGATGATATACGGTTGTGGTTAGTTATAAACATTTAACAATTAATAACGATCATTAGTGTTGTTACATGAGAAGCGAATATTTTTGTATGTAAGATACAAATTAAGTAACACAAAAGAAAACAAGTGGCATTACTGTGAGGAAAGTATAGAGGTGATTGCCCATGGAGACATAACCGTGGTCAAAATGCAAACTAAATGGCTAGCTGTGTTCAAGGCGATTGGTAAACTGATCGTCGTGTGAAAAATAATGTTAGAATTGTTATCAGCAATTCGGGATGAAAGGAAGCGTGTTTTGCGTCTCGACCATCAAAAGGATATCTGGGGAAGACCTTGTCTCAACCGGGACCTACTGGAGCGACTAAATAGCAAACTGTTAATGATTACTCCGGCCAGTGACGGGAATTACTGGCATAATAGTTAACCGAGTGGGATATTCTTGCTTTAGAATAAGTGGTCCTGCTTTATAAAAGACTGCCTTAATCCACAACCACGCAAGATATATGGACGTACTTGCCGTACAGTAAGTCGCAAAACTCGATCATCGGTTTTGCTTTGGTGCGTGTTATCAAACTTACCGAAGATAGTCTGTTGGAATTTGTTAAGAAATATTTTTCAAGTGGCCGTAACAGTGACCGCCGCAAGCACCCTGCCACAAAACAAATACTTACGAAACCAAATAATAATAAATTCATATTTAGTTTTAAAATGTTAGAGTTTCGAGTAAATAATTGTTAATAATTTGTATACATATCATGGAAGAGCAATAATTCTCGTTTCAGATTTATTTCAATAGTTGTTTATTTTGATTTTTATGAAAAATGTGTCATTTAAAATTTCGCATATCTTGCTAAATTCAGGACCCCAAAAATTATCTTGCTGTGTATAAATATACCCGCGATGTCAACTATTTAAAAAAATCTTCAAAGTTTCGTTTCATAGTTAAATAAATGAGATTTTTTTTACTATTTATTGTTGGACGATAAACATCAAATATAAACATAGATATTACGCTTTGTAAATAGAACTTATGTAATAATATGTAGTTTACATCACTCTGGGTTTTAAATTCGCACTGGAATTTCTAGTGGGCAAGCCTCTCGTAGAAATGTCGCAGTGGATATGTGATACTACAATTGTCGCATAAAATACGTTTTTGGGGATTACCGGCACTCCGCAGATATGTAAATGTCAGCCAGACTATGAAATATTTGTATCTACTAAACATGTGAGATATGAATAAGTGATAATCGTTGATAAATATTGCAACATACTTACATACGGCTGATTCAATATGTATATTGGATTAACCACGAAGTTCTATGCCTGCAATGACACAGTAACGTAGAGGCGTATGTCGCTTCCTCGCTGCAACGACAGCCTTCTGAATGCGGCTCCAGGACAATATTCCAATAGAAACCCCTCCTCCATCCATCCTGGTCACATGACAAAGAAGCAAAAAATTCTAATTTACTTTCGCGGTAATACGGTGTTTGACAGTTACAAAAGGTTTGCCGCGAGTTCCGACGGAGCACGCCTACCAAGTTTCTTGTTAGAGAACGTCGTATTGATTTATAGACCATTATAATACATCAGCATAATCCATAATTACTCTGTCAGACTGAGTGATGGCTGAGCTTCCCTGCTCTCATCGGTTATTTACTTATAGTCCTCGCAGAATAGTGCGATGTCTTTGTAACCGTGACTAAATATTGGAAGATATTTCTAAATTACACATGTTATCTATTATAAAAATGTTTAATATACAGGAACGTTTTTCAAGTTGATATTTATTCATGAATTCACATGAGCACAGAAGAACCAATATTTATAAATTAATATGCAATGCCATAAAAATTGTTACTACATTATGAGAAGAATACGTAAATGCGAATGAAACTTGCCGCATGCAACAGAAACTATGGAATAAATGACCGATTAAAAATTTAAAATCAATGAGCCTTTTATTTGGAAAAAATCGTACAGTTGAAATGAACGTTTTAACTGTTTACACTGGCGATATAATATTTCGTGGAGACATAAAAATGTAAATTGATTTTTCTGGAACATCGACCCATTAATGTTGCAAATTGCGATTGAAGATTTCCAGAATCGTTGATGATTGAATATGCTCTCCCAGCTGACTCCACAAATGTTCTATAGGTCACAACTTTGTAGACCGGCCTGGTCAAGGAAGTGTGGCGAAAACCTGTAGGCAGTCCCGTGAACCCGTGCATTATACTAGTACACTATCCTGTTTGTAAATAGCATGCTGGAGCCGGGCCATGAAAGGAAGCACACTAGGCCGCAGAATCTCCTTAACCAATGTTATCATGATCAGTTTTGGGAAAGATAAATATTTTAGGAAATCTCTCTCAATATTATGACGTCAGAATTTTTATCTGTGGGTCGTTGAACAGTTAAATCTCGATTTCTGAGCTATCCAGTGCCCTGCCATACTCGATTTTATTTGTCGTCCTTCTCCCGATTGAAACTGAATCCTCCGCTTTAGACTATAGTTTAACATGGCCCCATTGTGCACAACCTGTCATAACAATACCTGTGTAGGAGGCCACAGGCGAGTTTGGTAAACTAAGAAACCTTTAGAGAGAGCCGGAATGGAATGTCTAAACTTCTTTAGGAATGTGCAAGGAACACCACGAAATGTGGGTCCAGCAAACATCAGGACATTACTAAATAAATATAACAAACAACATGCAGTCACCACCTCTAGCGCACAACGGCGGCCAATAACAACGCATGACGTCAATCCACACACGTGGAGGGCGCGAAGAGTGGACTGTCTGCGAGGATTTTCGTCGGGACAGTCGGTGATTGTCAAGGGGCGAGGTCAGCTGCTGGACCAGGTGCGGCGACGTCCTACCTCGGGGCGGCGAGGCCAGAGTGTGAGACCGGGTGAGTTCCCTCTTTATTACGCTCTATCTCTAACCTTATATACCTTCCTTTCCATCCTTTCTTCCTTGGCCTCATGTATATGTAACAATATTATAACTGCAGGAGAAGGAGTTAATTTACTTTATTTACTCTTTCTATAAGTTTTCTTCTTCTTACCTTAACATTCTATAAAATATTCCCATTACTTTTCATGTTCTTATTATGAGTGGAGTCAGCTCTTAAACTACGCATTGGTAATCCTGGAATTTTCATGCCACCTATTTACAAAAAGTCTGCAAACTGGGATGCCTTTGTTGGAATGGCAATTGATGTTGAATTAAAATTTGCCACGCAGTAGTGGGGGCATGTCTTCTCTTATCTAAGACGCTTTCATTCTTTAAATTTATATAACCAGACGCTTTCATTAAAAATGAAACAATTATAAGTAAAAAATAAAATACATATCTAATTTACAGAAAAATTACGCAGAATACATAGCAATAATGTATTGTAGTCAGAGACAACATTATTGCTCACAGGCCGGATTTTCGATTTTAAATTTATACCTATAAGTGTGTGTTAACCCACAGCATGACTGANTTAAAATTTGCCACGCAGTAGTGGGGGCATGTCTTCTCTTATCTAAGACGCTTTCATTCTATAAATTTATATAACCAGACGCTTTCATTAAAAATTAAACAATTATAAGTAAAAAATAAAATACATATCTAATTTACAGAAAAATTACGCAGAATACATAGCAATAATGTATTGTAGTCAGAGACAACATTATTGCTCACAGGCCGGATTTTCGATTTTAAATTTATACCTATAAGTGTGTGTTAACCCACAGCATGACTGAGCAATTCTACTTTTTTTGGTGAAAAAGATTTTCACGACTATGTCAGTAGCTTTTCTCAGAATTTTACCTTTTTTTTTTTTTATTTTAGAAATGTATGACAGAAGCCCGACTGTGAGAAAAATCTGGACCTACTGCTAAAGCAATATCAGAAATGTTTCTGCAATCAGAAGGATTGCTCGTTATGTAGGGCAATCGTGTTTTTGACGTCTCTAGAGCGCAGCACTCNGAGCAATTCTACTTTTTTTGGTGAAAAAGATTTTCACGACTATGTCAGTAGCTTTTCTCAGAATTTCACCTTTTTTTTTCATTTTAGAAATGTATGACAGAAGCCCGACTGTGAGAAAAATCTGGACCTACTGCTAAAGCAATATCAGAAATGTTTCTGCAATCAGAAGGATTGCTCGTTATGTAGGGCAATCGTGTTTTTGACGTCTCTAGAGCGCAGCACTCTATACAAGAAAATGGCATTAAAGAGGGTATAACGAGATGGTAATTTCATTGACTGTACCAGTTCCAAGAAACAGGAATATTAGAGGCTGTTATTGAATTGCATGAACAAATGGTTTATCTAGGGGTTTTTATGAGTTAATTTGTTGAATGTTTTGGAAATGACGATCATACCCGATATAATGTGATATTGTCTAGCACAGTGAAAATGAAACTAATAATCCTCTGCACTGAGTATAATTACTCCAGTATTCATATATTCATATATGTTTCACGTATCACGCATATTTCGAGATATTGCCAAAAATATCTGAGAACTGCATTTCTGACCTTACGCAGTATGCCGAAACAGTATTAAAATACGTGTATTTATATTGTTACTTATCACTTATTTTAGCTTAATTTTCGAAAGAATGAATTTATTACGAGAAATGTCTCTTGTTTGGGTATGTGTGTATGTGTGTGTATGAGAGATTGTTTAAGGTACCTGGCGAGGATGAACGTATGAATTTCCAACGTCACTGCGAGGACTTCAAAAGTTGCGAGGACCTCGCCCAAGTCTACGGAAGGAAATATTGTGGTTTTGAAGTCTAAGGGACGCATACAGTGGTCAAATTGTATTATTGTCTGAGAGAGTCCTCGTAACGACAGTAGAGATTCAAACGCTTAGTGCAGCTTACTGCCGCCAGGAAGTGCTCCTGTCGATTGTCGTTACACACGGTGTGTATGCGATTGGTCGCCTGCGTATGGATTTAGGACTTTTAACACACTTCCTATTTATACACTTATGTGAGCGTCTTCGGTGTCTGTGAGGACATCGCTTCATGTAAATGAGGAAAGAATGATTGAATTTTATATGTATCTGTAAACACCGAGTAATACAATTATCCTAAAGCTCTGACGAATATTTTATGTTGAACAGTATTATTAATAAGTAAAAATAGCATGGGAAACGTTTATTCTCTTAACCCCTGTGTACGATTTTATTAATTTTATAATACTTTGCTTTATGGAATACATTTTTAAATAAAATTTGCCTCTGTTTTTAGACACCGATGTTTGTTTTATAATTGCATTAACTCGGGTGAGAAATATAATTATTGTTGCATTGGAAAGCAAGAAAACTCATATTAAACTAGAGTGACCTGGATTCTAATGAACGTGGTGTACAATGCCGTACTGCGGTAAAGTTTCTAAAGATATTTTCTGCTTTACAAGGGTGTCTTAGTCATGTCGTCATGCCAAATAACCATTCACATAACAAACTTAACGAATTAATACGGTTTCAATTCCAATTATCAAATATATAGCAAAAATAAAATTATAATAATTGTATCAGAAATATTATTTATTTTGATAAGTGTATGCAATGTCAACTCATCGCATTCATGTGATCACAGTGTAATAATAATTTTCATAAGAACTGTTTATTGCTAGTTTTTACCAACATGGATACTTTCTCTTTTTTTGTATTAATAAAAAAGTAACTAATATTAATATACATAAAATGTAAATCAAATTTTTAATTTTTAGAAACTTCAGTTACTATTTTGTATACACACGTGTAATACGCTTGTAATACATGGGAAAAGTAGGGAACAACCAATCACATCATACATGGGTTGGTTTTTCAAAGTTATGATTCGAAAGTGTGAAGAAACCGCAAATAGTGTTTATTAAAAAATTATACGGTTGCTAAGAGCACTTCAAACTNTATTAAAAAATTTTACGGTTGCTAAGAGCACTTCAAACTGGCTTGTTACAAGGCCTTCTGAGCATTGTGATCATTGCTGTAGAGAAACATTTTAAGACGCCTGCTTACCTGCACGTTGAATGCGCTTCAGAATACTTTATAGACGTGATATTTTAAGAATCTAGTAAAAGGGTTCACAAATTGATTTCGTAAAAAAAAACATTTCTTCCTAGGTCAGTCGGGTACTTTCAGGAATTTGCCTAAATAGGAGTATACGAAATATTTTATTTAAAACCTTCAACATGGCCAAAAACGTCATTATCATGCAATTGTATCTTAAATTGTTAGTATCTGAGCAGAATCAACTTTACTAACCAAGGCGCCTGCGCAGTACTTTTCTGTATACATTTTTACAATAAAATGCTAGTCTCGCCGCTCAAAGTCTGATAGATATACGCTGTACGAGAGCAGGCCTGCACGCCCGTACAGTATCATTATTTAACAATAATGGCGTTCTTAATGCGCGAGGAATTTATGCTCTTCTATATCGCAATAAAAGAACATTACAATAGACGGGCCTTTAAACTGTGACCATTTACTTTAAATGCTGCTAGGAATTTTTAGGAATTAATTCAATATTTTATGCTTTCTATTTACGAAGGCGACATATAAAAATCTTATTATGTTGAATATATTTTAGTACAGTATCTCAGCGAATTCGGTATTAATAAAATATATTTTTTGCAAGTAACTACGAATATCTGTACAATGTAAACTACAATAAGTAGTTACGCTATACAGCATGTGCGCTTATGTAAGAACACACTTAACGTCTTAGCGCAAAGTGTTGGTGAAATAAGTCTATCATTACCCTGGAGTATAAAACATGATGTAACGTTAGTTTGGAAACAGGTGAAGTATAAAAATAATTAGTAATTTTATCATTTTCTAAAATACATTCAGTTTCCTATGCTAGGCCTCATTAAATTGTCAGAGCTTCATATATATAATATCTTTATCATTATTCTGTAAGCCAGTTCGTATTTACAAACAAACTTCATAAAACTTTATTCAAAGAACTGTGGTGGTGGATAAATGGCTAGCGCATTCACCTCCCACCAATGCAGCCTGTGTTGGATCCTCGGCGGGTTCAAATCCGGATAATATAGAATGTGGGGAAACTTAACGGAAGTTGCCTGTGACCTGCGGGTTTCTTTGGATTTATCCCGTTTCCTCTGACCTTTAATTCGAACAGAACTCCGTCCCCACCTTATTTAATCCCTTCTTCAGGCTGGTCGGAACGTCAGGTCTGACTTTGAGCAGAGCAACCAACTCCATTGACGTCAGCTCCAAAATCACGTATGTTGAACCTGCATGAGGCGAAAACCACTGTTGGGTTATGAATATTATTAGCAGAAGAAAGAACACAGTTTTGTGAAGATGATGACATTTATTTAATTCGTTACAGTGAATTTTTCTACTGGCTAGCGAAAATGAAATTGGTTTAACTNACTGGCTAGCGAAAATGAAATTGGTTTAACTTAAAATGCGTGCTTAAGATATTGGTTATGTAGTATAATTAAACACTATTTGAAAAGGTCTTAGGTAACTACATTTTTTTATTTAGAATACGTATGAACCCATTTTTCCAGAGTGTATTCTCGCTGGCCATCTGTGGCAGTTGTGGCGATGGTGTTAAGAATTCAAAATCGGCCACTAAGACGTGGAANGTGTATTCTCGCTGGCCATCTGTGGCAGTTGTGGCGATGGTGTTAAGAATTCAAAATCGGCCACTAAGACGTGGAAAGTGGTTCGGAGCCCACTATAATCAGAAGTTACCGTCTCTGTAAGCCTTTGTTTATGTAAATTCACATGAATTAAACCATGCTTCTGTCTGATACATGTACTCGTAAGCAACTTTCAGTGTGATTCGTCATTTTTGTAGGGAAAAAAAAAACTAACCAAAGTTACGTTGTTTTAAAGAAAAGGTAAATTTATGTAGCTTTAAACTCCGCAATTGTCTCATGTGAACTTTTTACGCGTAGCACAAATACGCAGAGGAACTTCGTGAGTCACTGGAAAAATAGGGAGGTGGTCGCCGCTCACAGAGTTTTCACCACATTCCAAGAAAAGTTATTTTTTTCCAATCAGCCTCTATATTTGTAATCCCTGCTGATTTTACGCAAACAAGAACACAAACTGTATTCATATTCACTTACTCAAAGGCCTTATGCAAATTTGTCACTTACAAAATTGCAGCATTANAAGAACACAAACTGTATTCATATTCACTTACTCAAAGGCCTTATGCAAATTTGTCACTTACAAAATTGCAGCATTAGTCATTTACATCATTGAATTGTCATTATCCGAGTAACGATGGCTTAGTGCCTCGGATTAATGTTTACCTTTTTATATAGGAGGTAACAAATATTAACACTTCTAGGCATATTAAAAGAAACCAAATGGTAGGTGTTTTATTAAATAACCGTATATTGGGAATTAATAATTGAGGAAATTTNAAATAACCGTATATTGGGAATTAATAATTGAGGAAATATTTATATGATTTTCAATGAACATAAAAACACTACATTTAGTTTAAATTGCAACATTAAAAAAAATATATTTAAAAGTGTGGTCCAAGAACCTGAGCATGTGCTTTACAGAGTAACCAGCTTACAAGCACACAAAGTGTTTAGCAGGATAAATTTTTTTTCAAATGTTAGTCATACAAATGTTATTTCACATAATTTGTAAAACCTCTTGACTAATATTCATAATCTTCTTGGTAATTTAACTTTAATCCAAATTGTTTTCCTGTATATTCAATGCCATCAGAAATGGAAGGAATTTTCTATGAAGTCATGAAGTAAAGTTCCTTTTAATGAATTTCACAAATCACGTGCCATGAGTTGAACCAATTACAAATATATCCCACTATGCAAACATTTATAGTAAATTTTTACAAGAAAAAATAAGTATTTTTCTCCTGGTAGATTATTTTTAATGTTTAACAACACATAACTTACTAATTACATGCAGTCAAACAACATCATGCACTCAACATTAAAATATTGTACATACAATTGTGTTTGTATTTGTAACACAGTGAAAAAATTGTCATAGGTCAATGAGGAGGGTTTGAACAACTTGAACTTTCCCATTATATACGGTCTTGTACGTCACTATGAGATAAATTATATCAATTATATATCAAATACATGCAGAACTACCCTGCGTTTCCCGGGTATAATAGGACAATAAGAGATACACGACCCCGTTATATGGGTTTCAGNCTGCTAGGAATTTTTAGGAATTAATTCAATATTTTATGCTTTCTATTTACGAAGGCGACATATAAAAATCTTATTATGTTGAATATATTTTAGTACAGTATCTCAGCGAATTCGGTATTAATAAAATATATTTTTTGCAAGTAACTACGAATATCTGTACAATGTAAACTACAATAAGTTTTTACGCTATACAGCATGTGCGCTTATGTAAGAACACACTTAACGTCTTAGCGCAAAGTGTGGGTGAAATAAGTCTATCATTACCCTGGAGTATAAAACATGCTGTAACGTTAGTTTGGAAACAGGTGAAGTATAAAAATAATTAGTAATTTTATCATTTTCTAAAACACATTCAGTTTCCTATGCTAGGCCTCATTAAATTGTCGGAGCTTCATATATATGATATATTTATCATTATTCTGTAAGCCAGTTCGTATTTACAAACAAACTTCATAAAACTTTATTCAAAGAACTGTGGTGGTGGATAAATGGCTAGCGCATTCACCTCCCACCAATGCAGCCTGTGTTGGATCCTCGGCGGGTTCAAACCCGGATAATATCGAATGTGGGGAAACTTAACGGAAGTTGCCTGTGACCTGCGGGTTTCTTTGGATTTATCCCGTTTCCTCTGACCTTTAATTCGAACAGAACTCCGTCCCCACCTTATTTAATCCCTTCTTCAGGCTGGTCGGAACGTCAGGTCTGACTTTGAGCAGAGCAACCAACTCCATTGACTTCAGCTCCAAAATCACGTATGTTGAACCTGCATGAGGCGAAAACCACTGTTGGGTTATGATTATTATTAGCAGAAGAAAGAACACAGTTTTGTGAAGATGATGACATTTATTTAATTCGTTACAGTGAATTTTTCCACTGGCTAGCGAAAATGAAATTGGTTTAACTTAAAATGCGTGCTTAAGATATTGGTTATGTAGTATAATTAAACACTATTTGAAAAGGTCTTAGGTAACTACATTTTTTTATTTAGAATACGTATGAACCCATTTTTTCAGTGTGTATTCTCGCTGGCCATCTGTGGCAGTTGTGGCGATGGTGTTAAGAATTCAAAATCGGCCACTAAGACGTGGAAAGTGGTTCGGAGCCCACTATAATCAGAAGTTACCGTCTCTGTAAGCCTTTGTTTATGTAAATTCACATGAATTAAACCATGCTTCTGTCTGATACATGTACTCGTAAGCAACTTTCAGTGTGATTCGTCATTTTTGTAGGGAAAAAAAAAACTAACCAAAGTTACGTTGTTTTAAAGAAAAGGTAAATTTATGTAGCTTTAAACTCCGCAATTGTCTCATGTGAACTTTTTACGCGTAGCACAAATACGCAGAGGAACTTCGTGAGTCACTGGAAAAATAGGGAGGTGGTCGCCGCTCACAGAGTTTTCACCACATTCCAAGAAAAGTTATTTTTTTCCAATCAGCCTCTATATTTGTAATCCCTGCTGATTTTACGCAAACAAGAACACAAACTGTATTCATATTCACTTACTCAAAGGCCTTATGCAAATTTGTCACTTACAAAATTGCAGCATTATTCATTTATATCATTGAATTGTCATTATCCGAGTTACAATGGCTTAGTGCCTCGGATTAATGTTTACCTTTTTTTATAGGAGGTAACAAATATTAACACTTCTAGGCATATTAAAAGAAACCAAATGGTAGGTGTTTTATTAAATAACTGTATATTGGGAATTAATAATTGAGGAAATATTTATATGATTTTCAATGAACATAAAAACACTACATTTAGTTTAAATTGCAACATTAAAAAAAATATATTTAAAAGTGTGGTCCAAGAACCTGAGCATGTGCTTTACAGAGTAACCAGCTTACAAGCACACAAAGTGTTTAGCAGGATAAATTTTTTTTCAAATGTTAGTCATACAAATGTTATTTCACATAATTTGTAAAACCTCTTGACTAATATTCATAATCTTCTTGGTAATTTAACTTTAATCCAAATTGTTTTCCTGTATATTCAATGCCATCAGAAAAGGAAGGAATTTTCTATAAAGTCATGAAGTAAAGTTCCCTTTAATGAGTTTCACAAATCACGTGCCATGAGTTGAACCAATTACAAATATATCCCACTATGCAAACATTTATAGTAAAATTTTTACAAGAAAAAATAAGTATTTTTCTCCTGGTAGATTATTTTTAATGTTTAACAACACATAACTTACTAATTACATGCAGTCAAACAACATCATGCACTCAACATTAAAATATTGTACATACAATTGTGTTTGTATTTGTAACACAATGAAAAAATTGTCATAGGTCAATGAGGAGGGTTTGAACAACTTGAACTTTCCCATTATATACGGTCTTGTACGTCACTATGAGATAAATTATATCAATTATATATCAAACACATGCAGAACTACCCTGCGTTTCCCGGGTATAATAGGACAATAAGAGATACACGACCCCGTTATATGGGTTTCAGACCCAATATATGTCAGGATATTCACAAACAGGTTGTAGGGAGCCCATTTTGACGTACACAGAATTTTAAGTTGGGTACTGATGGGTGCACCTACCCAATTTGTTAAGATTCGTCAAACGGTGTAGAGTTGTAAAAAGAATTAATTACTTACATACAAAATTAGACTTTTATATATGTGTATATTGACGCATGACGAATTACGAGTATTACAGCGGCGCTGTAATNAATACCCTCAACCTTCAAGGCACCTTATAGTCTGTGCCTGGAGGAATTAACTCCGACCCTATGAACCACTCTTGTTTTCTACTGGTGAGGAATAGCGTCAAGTTGCATTGGTGCACAACAGTGGGGAAATAAGTTAAATTGGCANCTCTTGTTTTCTACTGGTGAGGAATAGCGTCAAGTTGCATTGGTGCACAACAGTGGGGAAATAAGTTAAATTGGCGCCCTGACATGGGGCGTAGCGTCAATATATACACACTTGTCGTCGGTGTGTCAGGGCACTTTATATCGTTCGGCTGCTAGTGTTGATAACATAAGAGTTATACCTATAGGATATAGTTATCATTTACAATGATGGCAAACCAAAATATTTGTTATGTTAACGGGTACCTATTGCTTAAAATTCTGATTTTCACATTCTGGTAAGAGATAAAATCATTACCAATGGTAACTATCAAGAAAAATTTTTATTCGTCACGAGAACAAAACTGCTAGTAATTCCTCCCCCTTTATTCCCTTATTAACAACCGGTTTACTAGTGTCTGAATGTTTTCATGTTTACAAAATATTTCAAGGCCAATGTTGTCGTCAGCAGAGGTGTAACCCTCTTGAGGAGGGAGGAGGGATGATTATGGAACAAAGGTTCCCCTTCACCATCTACAAATCCCAATATTGTGGTCAGTGGCCTGCGTCGTGCATATAGGCAACTTTGTACAAACCACAACCCTACTCTTCCTGGAGGACCCATTCGTCTTATCGTGTACACTGGAATATATTTTAGCACTTCTGTTATAGCAGTATCTAGTAGCTTTCTTCTGCTACGCTTTACCAGTTGTAAAGTCTTTGTTTATGAGTTTTTTATTGCATAATGTAAAGCATTGAATAAGTAGTGTTGAAGGCTGTTGCATGGTTGGAAAGCAGCAAGAATTTGGTAAAGAGAAATATATTTTATTGATATTCTATTTTTAGAAGCCACATTTGAAGATTTTACTTGAAACAAAAATTTTAGTTTTAGAAATCTTGATCTCAAATTCTGTATCGACAATAATATATCCATTTGTTTTATAGTGTTTTTATTTAATTACTAAGTTTTATTGTTTTATAAGGAAACAGGCCACGTGGAGCTGACATAAGGTTTCGATAGCAAATAAGCACGTATTTTTCTGCTTAAGAAGGTCTCTGGTGGTATATATCTCAATTAATAGATACACCAAAAAACCGAGTTTTAATATCATGTATTTCCCTATACCACATTCTCGTTGTTTTCAAACCAGACAACAGCCTCAATTTTAGCAGATATTTCTCGACATTTAGGTTAGGATATGGATTTAAATTAGAATATTAAAACGCTTAAACAATTTTGCAATTGAATTCTGTATGAATCTTACATATGTCTCACCAAACCTTATTATCTGATGTTATTATAGCATGCTGCTGTATAAGAAAACTTGTGTAGCTTATCGTATACGGCCCAACATTAGTATTGAAAGCTTTCGGAGGAAGTCCTAAGGCATAGGGGAGTAATGTGCACTCCTGCACCGCCACTTCTCGTTACCAAATGGTACTTACTAGACGAATTTTCTTATGGATGAGAATACAGTGGTTTTTACAGTTGTATTGTGAACCGGAGCCGATCGTTTTAACGCAAGGTTGCGTATGGATGGTCATCTTATTATTAAATATATTCAAAACGCATTACTTATTTACTTAGATTAGTGATAAAGACTGACATCTAACAAAACGTGGAGAAAACGAACGTAATCACGAACTGCATAAAATATAAAGCAGATATATGGGAACCCCCCCATCCCCCTCTAAACCAAAAAAGGCGCAAAAAAACTATATTACGCGTAAAACCCTGCCAGATAGGAACATTTAGAAACATTCCGNATGCAGAATATACTGAAAAATACCAGCACATTAAAAAAAATGTCAAGTTGAAACTCTTAAATAATAATAGTTTTAGAATATTCAATACTTATTTGTAATACGTAACTTATAAACGGAGATAAGAAAGGGCTGTTTCTCTGCATTCGTAGCGAACAAAATATATAATATTTATTTATTTTATGTTGTGTTTTAATTTTAAATTGTGAGCCTGATTGATACACGCCGATGCTTAAAGTTGTGATAACTACGTAATTAACATCGGATTCCTCATGTAATTTTTACCAAACAAAAGTATGGTTTTTATCGAATCAGAAATATTCTACACATTTGCTGTGAGCATATTTAAAGTTTGTACTTTCGTAATTTTTAATAATATTGAAGGCTATTAACGTTTGCAGTACCATTACTTAAAATCGTTATTTAATAGGATTTTTTTTTCCGATATGTTTTCTATTACAATTTTTTTATCATGTGATAAGTTTTTTTTTGCACTACCATATGACTGTCATTATGTTAAGAATAAACTCCGGAAANGCACTACCATATGACTGTCATTATGTTAAGAATAAACTCGGGAAATATCAGATTTACCTATTGAAGCCACCAGAATTGTGAATGTGAAGTACCCAACACGATTGAATATTTCAAGAATAAATAATCATTAAATAAATTATGTATTTTATTTAGTCTGATAAAATATGACTCTCTTTTATAATGAAGAAAACATTAAATCNGAAAACAATAAAACAAAGTAGTATTAACTATTACAATACATATAGGTACACCGGATCTAATGTATCAAAAGCAAAAAGTACATACAAACATCTCAAAAACTCTAAGTAATAAAGATGGACCATTACCTACAGCCAGAGCAATGCCATATCAGCCTTTCATGTCACAGGGTTAAACGTGGCGATCTTTTAAGCAAGACAGAAATGCAACATAATAATGCTGCCTTATTGGGTGACATTAAATAAGAAAATATTCTAAAAATGCCGGCAGGAAAAAATTGTCAGAAAACCAAGAGGATTATCANGATTATGAGGAATTCATTTTATGGTATTCTTTTTATTTCAAAGAAGGTTTTCAAGGATGTTTTAAGAGGACTTCAGAAATGTACGTCTTACCAGCACGAGGTTTTGTCTTGTGCCATTTAAATAAACACAACGTGCAAGATTATTACAATTCGCATATATTCACGGGTATACAGCACATATATGGAAACGCGCTTCGTAGTGACGTAAAACGTTACTCAGCTCCGTACATACAAAAAACCTTATCTTTCAGTTTGCCAACAACTTGAGGTTTCTGGGCAACGTGCAATACCGAGGCTACACGAAGAGATCTTTGCCGATTTAACTATAACAATTATCGTTGCCGCAGCAGATAGGATATTCGCGTCACTTAAACCTATTCTTTCAAACATATTCAATATTTTCGAACCACTTGCAGCATTTAGTAACAATAAAAACATTCCACAATTAATATAATATGTAAAAAGACCACACATAACATGTTTTGTAATAACATTCTAACCCTTATTGCGTTTGCGGGGTTGTGGTAGAAGAGTGGTAGGAGTCGCTGAATCCCAACTTTGTGTGTCCAAATCCCTCTCCACCATATCAAATTAAATTCAAAATTGTTTTAAAATATTGGACACCTGTGACCACCTACACAACGAAAATGAAACATTATTTCCCGAGTTTGAAAATGCAAACAACTTGTAGCAAGTTAACGAAGTGGTCCCGTCAATTCACAGAAAAAATTGTGAAATTTACCGAATGTTCGTTATTCAAAAATAAATTGAGTTGCACGTATATTCAAATTAAAATAAATATTTAGACATGTACATGTATTTCTTGTAAAATATATAAGTTTTTCGTATCGGTATATAACGGATATATAATTTTTTTTTTACTGTTTGATAATATCATAGACTTACAAAGATCTCTGGATAATTTTTATCATTAATTTTTCGTAATTTAAGGGATTTGTTTTTTACAAAATGTGCAACTTATTGAGTCGTTACGCCCACACCACATTTTTAACTAAATAGGTTGCNAGGGATTTGTTTTTTACAAAATGTGCAACTTATTGAGTCGTTACGCCCACACCACATTTTTAACTAAATAGGTTGCTGGATTTTAAAGATTCCATAGTTCCCCTGTGTGCTTTTGTATTAATAAATTAAATAGACAATATGGGAAGAATTTTCTAAAAGACGAAGACAGTTACACACATTGTCGGAGTAAAAAGATCTTGTATTACTCTCCGCGTATTTGACACTAACTGGTCGTTTTTTGGCTGCATTAACATTCAATACATGTGATAATCAGCTATCATTTAAAATAAATAATATTAAAACAGAGTGTCCGAATGTGGTGAGAGTACCGATTCTCGTAAATTTATGATGAGGAGGGTAATATTAGAACAGCTTATTGAACGCAGCTCTATTTTTATTTCTGTCGTAGTAAATAAGTAGGTACAAATATTAACCTAGTATAATACGTGCAAATATTCAAATTCATAAAAGTTGCGTGTGCTGCAAATTAATAAGAATGAATGGGCACACGAAAAAATTAACTATCAGATACAGTTAAATACAGTTTGTGACACAAAACACACTTCGTGACAAAAACAAATGGAAATGCACACTTCGATCTGGAAATGTTTCATAAACACAATATCAATTGCACGGAAAGACCCTACAAACAATAAAGCAGTCAAAATACTCATAAGAAAACAGTTTAATAATCCACAAAAATCACTCGTTGTTTCTTGCAATATCGCAATTACCAATTAATGAGTAAACCACTAAGAATTGTGCACTGTAGTCACTTTTCCAAACGATCATGGTACCTTCACGCCGAAGAACAAATTAAACAAGAGACTACAATTTTCATACCACAAAGCATTCATTTTGGTCACGTCCACAAAAAACTAATTAATATTTTGTGATTTGGACGAACAATATTGGAACCAAATAATACAAATCTGAAAGGTTGAAAGTCACAAATCATTGCATGAAAGTACAATTTTGGCACACTTACATATCAAAGTGGCACATAGCTCACGCCTGCAATATACAAGGAGCCAGGTCGAATTACTCGTAACCAAAAGTCATTTGTACTACCAAAATTATCATTAAAATATAAAACAAATAATTATTGAGGGTCATATTACAAAACCTGGTACTCTCATGATAGAAAGAGATTTTTCTTTGTGGGTAATAGTTATTTTATGAAATATTCATGAATAATAACCCTGGGTATTTACAAAGAAAGAAGACGGTACGGGATAGTACTATTTTTGTAAGCCTCAATACGGATGCAAGCATGGTTTTATCATAGTCTAACATGTCCGTCACTGGTTTTGATAGGAAAGGATCATACAAACGCCTCTAAATGAACGTTTTCACCCATAGTTAGAGGCTCTACATGTAAAGATCGCCATAAATNAGAGATTTTTCTTTGTGGGTAATAGTTATTTTATGAAATATTCATGAATAATAACCCTGGGTATTTACAAAGAAAAAAGACGGTACGGGATAGTACTATTTTTGTAAGCCTCAATATGGATGTAAGCATGGTTTTATCATAGTCTAACATGTCCGTCACTGGTTTTGATAGGAAGGATCATACAAACGCCTCTAAATGAACGTTTTCACCCATAGTTAGAGGCTCTACATGTAAAGATCGCCATAAATCGGTTTATAACAAAGCACATCCACGTCCGTACTTGTTGCCTACTTCAACACGACTGACACGTCGTGTTTCTTGCAATGTCATCACCTGACTTGGGAATTATTAAGGGTCGTTTTTTGTATGTTAATGATGATTACATGATCAATGAAGGTTTTTCAGAGCATCTTAGGTTGACGGCCACTAAAATATTTGTTTTATTTGCAGGCTGTGGGTCTGTATAGAAGATTTGCATACCCACTTAAACGAGTTATGGGAACCTCNAATATTTGTTTTATTTGCAGGCTGTGGGTCTGTATAGAAGATTTGCATACCCACTTAAACGAGTTATGGGAACCTCGTTCACCTGTCTCGTGACACTATCGCCTTCCAGAAGTACGTGAGAGAACAGCTATGGGACAGATAGATGTTCTGGTTCTCTGAATATGGAGACTGCTATTTCGAACTGAACGTCGGAATGCTCTTCCGTTTCGACATAGGTAAATCTTAAAACCAAGAAGAATATTTTATATAATAGCCCCGTAAGCCAGTGAACTGTAAGTAATTATTGCAGACATAATTGTTTAAAATAAATAACATACATAAAGCAGTATGACACTAGATCAATGCAGTAACAAGTGGGTGGTTACCAGTATACATATTTACTTATCACCAACTTGGTTTGGATTCCAGCTCCAAGTAGGATCCTTGACAGGTGTAGCGTTCCTCCAGATGCTGTTAGTAACACCAAAAATGAAGGTGATCTGCGTTGACAAGGTCGCTTAGTAGTTACCTTGGGGTCACAGAGAAGGTTAGGGCTGGATGGAGCTACTTAAATTAGTAGTAGACATTATGTAGTTGTAACTCAAAGATTTCGCGTAGAACAGACTAGGTAATTTCTGTGTTTATAAGATTCCCTACTTTCCATACAAATTCCACACAACTATGCACGAAAATGAGATCTGGAAGATTTTGCCGCCTTTAAAACAGCCTTGCTGTTGGGTCTGAATATTTGCGATAAAACAATGACAGAAACAGCACCAGGGAGGTTTATTTGCTGCGATGCAAGTTAGCCAGGCTGTTTACAAACACGTGCATGGTTAGTGGCAGGTCGTCTCTACCTGCTGAACCGTGTGTGAAACGAGGGCTTTAATGACCAAATGTTATTTGAAAATATAATCATTGTTCCACTTTAACGCTTCTCCACCTTACCATTCCAGCATATCGCTTTTCGTCGGAATGCGTAACGTATATATGTATATGTTAATGAAATCCTCGACTGTGTTCCGCCCAGAGCCATGTGTCTCCAATTCTAAGCAGTTGAAGTAACGTCTAATTCTGTGACTCACACTTCTTCAAAATCCGCATAAAGGAAACTATTAAGTTGCTGGCCTACTACATCTGTTAGCGTATACTGACATTACGTGTATCGCCACGTATTCCTCAGCAGTATACTTCCCCGTGAAACAAACATCACTCCTTCTCCCGTTAATAATTCTATGTCTGATCCTTATAGGACAGTTCAAGAGCGTCGCATTTATTTTTCAAGAAATGCAAGTATATGGATGTAGCCTATATGGATTTCTATTACTAGGCATTTTGCAACAAATTTTTTAATTTCTTATAAAATAATTTCAATTCTCTTTTTTTTTTTGTAACTTTACAAATTAATTTCAAAAATCATCAATGTTGTTCTACTTAGAGTTGCATATGGCTTAATATAGAAAAGTGTGAAAAAGTGTAAATTTTTCTCACGTTCGAGAAATGCTTGCCTTTTTTTATTTTGAGCAAGCTATCTTCTCTGCATAAATCACCAATTTATAAAAACTAGACAGGGAGCATCAATATTATTAAATAAAAGTTCGAAACCTATTTGGTGGTATCATTAAATTTCAAGTGAGTTTGATTTGCATTACACATGTTATCAAATTACAAAATTAAATATTGGGTTACTTAAATGATAAACTGAAAAAAATTTATAATTAATATATATTTACATAATTTAGTATCCAGATATCTGGCCCATTGAAAATACAATGTATAACACATCAAGCAGTATAATTGACCAAATATTATAGTTTTATAAGTACAAGTATTTTAATAAAAATTTAAAAAATATACAGGACATGTGCACATACACTTCAAGTTACGTCAATCTAATGACGTAATCCGGTTCAACGTGTTTATAAAATGTGGCACGTTGAATTTAAAATTTGTTTAGATTACACATATTTGTGTAGTTTTAGATTGCATTACAAGTTATTATATTCTAAAAATGTAACCGTAACACGGAGTAGAATCCTAAACCGTCATGAACTAGGACAATAACAAGTTTAACAAATTAAACGTATTATATTAGTTTTTATAATTAGTTCCGAGCTATTGTCCAGCTGTTATCCGTCTTTGCAGCAAGCAACACACAATGTCGTAAATAATGCGATAAATTGAAGCTCTCTTTTCTTATGTGTATAACTCTCAAATATTTAATTCAAGGGTCATGAAATGTGGTTAAATATATTTTTTTTATGTAAAAATTTAAAGAGTTATGACAAAATTTCTGAAAAACATTTGGAACAAATATCCAGTCCAAATAACAACATCGGCAAGGATTTCACACTAGTATTTATATTCACTTAATTGTATTAACTTCCTCATATGAAAGACGTATAAATACTGCATATAACAATAATTTCATTTACTGAAAATAATTCAGGAGATCAATTTCATGAATGAAACAATATGTGTATTCCCACATTATGAAAATTCTATTTAGAAGTTCAGGAAAAAAAAAGCATCCATTAATCATAGCAGACAAAAACATATTTCTTTACAAGGTTTTTTATCTTAGTCGTAAGAAATATTACTCCAATTTAATACATGCTAATTTCTTCATGGGTCAAAATGCTTTTGAGAATTTGCTACAAATTGCATTACATTAATTGTCATAAAATTTTACGCTTGATACATTATATTCAAACAAAATTGATATTAATAATTTTTGTCTTTTGAACAGGAATGTGACATCATATGCGTACAAAAGATAACTAAGCACCACGTATTTATCATCTTAATTACTCTTGTCATTTGGGATGTCAATAATGAAACGTTTTCATCAATATATATGTAATATATATCCGTAACTAATATATATACTATATGACCTATTTATTATTTTATATTATACGTGAATAAACCTCCAATTTCGAATAAAACATATATAGAACTACACATATATGGCATTGAATGATTAAAAAGTTTTTTAGGAAAGCATCTATTGCCATAAATCCACAGATTCCATTAGTCAACATTATAAAAATTAATTTTTAAACCTATAAATATGATAGAAAAAATTTTATTAATATACTTTACGTGTTTTTTTTTATTATTCGGCGTAACGAAGTGTATCATAAATAAGTGATCGTTCTCAAACAAATTCTATAAATACGTTCTCCAAAACGTGTTTTGAGGTAGTTTTCATTCGGTTATTCATGTCTCTTACATCCAATTAATAAAAGATGTTGTGTGAGTTACCGCACAATCATCAATTGGAGATTCTTGAAACTTTTACTTTCTTCCAGCTATGCGGGATCTTCCTCCTAATATCGTGTCGAACCGCCTTTTGCCCGACGAAGTGCAGCAACTCGACGTGGCATGGACTCAACAAGTCGTTGGAAGTCCCCGGCATAAATATTGAGCCATGCTGNGATTCTTGAAACTTTTACTTTCTTCCAGCTATGCGGGATCTTCCTCCTAATATCGTGTCGAACCGCCTTTTGCCCAACGAAGTGCAGCAACTCGACGTGGCATGGACTCAACAAGTCGTTGGAAGTCCCCGGCATAAATATTGAGCCATACTGCCTCTATAGACGTCCATAATTCCGAAAGTGTTGCCGGTGCAGGAGTTTGTGCACGAACTGATTTCTCAATAATGTCCATACATGTTCGATGGGATTCATGTCAGGTGATCTTGGTGGCAAAATCATTCGTTGGAATTGTTCACAATGTTCTTCAAACCAATCGCGAACAGTTGTGACCCGGTGAAATGGCACAATGTCATCCATAAACTCTAAGTCATCCATAAAAATGCCATAGTTGTTTGGGTACATGAAGTCCATGATTGGCTGCAAGTGGTCTCCAAGTAGCTGAATATAAACCTTTCTAGTCAATGATCGGTTCAGTTGGACCAGAGGACCCAGTCGATTTCATGTAAAGACAGCCCACACAATTATGGAGCCACCACCAGTTTGCACAGTTCCTTGTTGACAAATTGGGTCCATGAATTCGTGGGGTCTGCGCCACACTCGAACCCTACCATCAGCTCTTACCAACTGAAATCGGGACTCATCTGACCAAGCCACGGTTTTCCAGTTATCTAGCGTCCAACCGATATGGTCACGAGCCCAGGAGAGGCGCTGCAGGCGATGTCGTGCTGTTAGTAAAGGCACTCGAGTCGGTCTTCTGCTGGCATAGCCCAGTACAGCCAAAGTTCGCAGCACTGTCCTAACGGACACGTCCGTAGGACGTCCTACATTGATTCCTGCTGTTATTTCATGCAGTGTTGCTTATCTGTTAACACTGACCATTCTGCGCACACATCGTTGGTCTCGGTCATTAAGTGCAGGCTGTCGGTCACTGTGTTTTCCATGGTGGGAGGTTATGCCTGAAATTAGGTATTCTCGGCACACTCTTGAGACTGTGGATCTCGGAATGTTGAATTCCCTAACCATTTCCGAAATGGAATGTCCCATGCGTCTAGCTCCAACTACCACTCCTCGTTAAAATTATGTTAGTTCCTGTCGTACGGCCATAATCACGTCAGAAACCTTTTCACATGAAACACTTGACTACAAATAAAAGCCCAACCAATGCACTGCCCATTTATACATTTTGTACGCGATACTGCTGCCATATGTACATTTACATATTGCTTTCCCATGACTTTTGTCATCTCTCTGTAATTTTTTTTTAATATTCGGCATAACGAATTTTATCATCTATAAATGTTCGTTCTCTACCAAATTCTATCAATACGTTCTCCAAAACGTGTTTTTAGATATTTTAAAACGGTTGTTCAGGTCTCGTACATCCAATTTATAATATATGTTATGTAATTTACTGCACAATGCCATGTATCATTAATTGGAGATTCTTGTGACTTTTGCTTTCTTCCAGCTATACTGTTTCTTCCTGGTATTCAAGAACATGTCGTAAATATGAAAAAGGTTCCTCATATTTTAACAGCATAGCATTCCTACCACCTGACACTTTATTTTCAAGAAGCTTTAGTAATTAATTTAAACATACCTCATCAAATATTATTGTGTATGTTAAACTTGAATTTCAATTTCATATTGATTTGTAAGTAGAGCGCCATAGAAAGAAAATCGTCTCTATTTATCATTCCACAGAACTTTCTGAATAGTGTTCAGCTAAATAAATACTATCTTGTTTTCGTTTGTTAACGCAAATCGTTTTAATTCAATTGACGATAAACATATTATTGTCCGTCGCGCTTTTTTCAAGAATATCTTCGAATAATGCCTTTTATATTTATTTTCTTGTTTTCCTATGGCAGGATTCCGTATCTGTTTAAAATAAATTCACTTTTTTAACTGATCTGTATCTTTGGGGCCAACACAATTTTGGACATCCAACTGTACTTTACTTTTGCTTCTTTTAGTGTGCATTTATCCAATACTTATTTGTGTAATTTCCTTTGCTCTCAATTATTAATTTTTCAACACTTGAATGATAAAAACACAGAAGACTTGCATATTTTTAAAGGGACGTGTTTTTTGTTTTAAGATTACTAAATTTATCAAATTCCCATGAAAATGTTTGCAATAAATTTCCATTTTGTCTGCGTATTTGTTACTTATACTATTCGAACTTTCGTATTAGAGATTGTGACATTAAGGTCATATTAAATAAACAATTGCTCTGACTTAAAAACTCTTCTAGTTTTTTAATTTTTTATAAAATATTTTATGCGTTTCTGTTAATTTCTTCTTGTTGACCAATTGCAAAGTATGCTATGATTCTCATTGCCCTCTTTATTATCGTAGACAGAATATTAAATATATATAGACATAATCAATTTACATTTTCACAAAAATTATAGAAACATGAAGTGCTACATATTCCTTTAGAAAGGTATTTTGTTCCAACCCTTGCAGAGCGTTGTATAATTTACCACAAACTCGTATCCTTTAAGTTACGTCTTTGATTTTTGAAGTGATTCTATATTACTCGGAATATTAAGGATACTCAAGAACTCTGAGAATTCTTTTTTTTTTGTAGTATTAATTTACTTTATTTTGCATACCTCAATAATAAATTAACGTGCAATATATTTCCGTTCCTCATTTTTAAATTAAATTAAATAATTTAAAAGTTATCTGCGAATCTAGACAAATCTATGAGAGTAATATATTTCTAAAGTTATTTGGTTATAGTGCACTGTACACGATAAAGTGAGCACTTTTGAAGCCCTGGTTACCTTTTCTTTCAGCCGATTTATATCCATCCTCTATTTGTTAGAGTAAACACTGCAGCGTGAGTAATAAACACAGTGTATAAATATCACAACCTCGAAAGCCAAAAGTCCAAGGCCAAAATGAAATGTGTTTATTGATTGATTTATATGTACTGTTGGACTGCTTCAAATGTATTCACTATGACGTGAACATCCTACAGCAAACTTTTTCAAAACTTAAACTGTTGGACTGAAAATCTTGTTATTGATTTGTTATCTTTTATGCTTCGGATAAACACACGGAACAATTCTAATGTTTAAGTATCCTCCGTTTTTTTTGACGTTCCATCATACTGTTCCTCCGCTGCAAATGTAGTTAAGGTTCCTTACCTTAGTCCCGATACTGGACTCTAGCAATACGTTGCCATTTCCAGCCAACCTGTCCTGCCTGGCTAGTCACAGGCACAACCACATCTCTTATACAAAGCCCATGTAAGGAATATTGACTCACTACTCTCAGCAGTTACGACTGAACCATTACTATTGAAACCTACAGGTTCTTGATTTTTATAAATATTCTTCATTGGAAATAAGTACAGTATCGATTCTGTTTCATTTAGTTTCAGGATTATTTACTACGTCTGTGATTCTCCCATGTCTGTAAAATAATTTATGAGTTGAAGTTTAATAGTTATGTTTAAAGCCTTATGTTTTGTATTGAAGGATTCCAAGCAAAATTTTTTTAGGAATGATGTTATTATTATGCATGATTTTCGAAATTCAACGTTATTCTCAATAATCTGCACAAATTTGCTTTCATGCAAATACCATACCAGTATACCTTATGTGATACGGTTATTTAAAATGATAAGAGTAGGATATACACATATTTTATATTTTTCCAACAGCTAAAACTAAGGGTAAGGGTAATGTTCATCACGTTTAATAACATACAATAATATTCTTCAAAACATAGAATTATAAAATTTAACTTCTATGACAGTTTAAACTCAAAATGAGAGGTTATTGTATCGGTGGAAAATTTTTTAGTATATTCCTGTGATTTTTAGTATTATAAAAGTACGTAATATGGTACAAACACGATATGTATAAAAACACAATCACTGTATGACAGCGAACATGCCACAATATGAAGGAATGAAAACAGTAACATGAAAACTGCTGAGTGAATATATATATGCATGTCATCTATTTGTGTGCCATTTCTGGCCACTCGCATGAACATATGAACATAGTACGTGGTAACACAGACAAGCAGCATATAAAGTCCTCATTTAAGACGACGTTACTGAGGCGCAAAGTCAGATTTCTGTCTCTTACTTTGCCTGAATAGTGAGCCAGGAGTTCTTATTCTTCTAAGGGGCCGTGGTACGATGTTCCGGCAAACGGCTGAGTTCACGAGAGGTTCCATTGTACGTCTCCGTACTGCCGGTTGACACATGCGCCGTATTGTTGTAGAAATATGTGATACCACAACCATTGCGCACTGGGGCAAACGACATAAAAAGCTGGCAGAAAATAAATAAACGAAAATGAACCAGGGTGGGAATAACTGGCGATTCTGAGTGGAGGAGAATATGAACAAACCTGTCGTAGCATGTCGCGGTGTGCGGGCCTACAGACAGCCTGGTAGAGCCTTAGTTCATGCGCAAGTCTGCTGGCGTGTTGGAGCGCGTGGCAGTAGTTGAAATACTACGTCTGTCTGTGGTATTTCCTGGGTGGTATTTGTTAAGATAAGGGAAGATTCAGTGGTGTAACCGTCTACGTCAGGTATGTAATGCTATTGTAGCAATAAGAATAAACCGTCATAGATGTTCTAGAGAAATGCTATAAGTCTGCAAAGAAAGGACGTGGTACTGTAAAATTATCGTGCGATATATTGGAAAACGTAACATTTTAGTTATATTTCATGCCAGGTAAATCATCGATCCTTGTTGTTCTGTGTCATAAAATCATTCCAAATTACTAAACTGTTGTTTTTCCTTTCACTTTGTGTGACTTCGTTCGCTAGAGCGAATGTTTTACAAATGATATGAAAACGAAATGTAATAAAATATTTTTGTATTGTATCTAGACATATCTTTACTGCAGGTATCAGTGTGAAATCTTTTTTTTCACGAGAAGAGAACTCCTTAATATAAAGTGACTTTCTGCGAGTGGCAACATATATACAAAATTAAACAACTTAAGAGAATATCACACTAAAACAACCAAGTGTACGTCAGAAAACCTTAATGACTTGAAGAAAAAACTATTTCCCTTCAAGTCCCAATAAATGTCCCTTTAGATGAAAGCTTACATAATAAAAGGCACTTTGAGAAACGTAATAAGGAATGTCTTTTGCCTAAAATTTCAATTTATCAGTGTACAGGGAAGTTGGCCGACCAGAATATTCATTAGAAGCTAGTCGTGAGCACACAAACGTCACAAAACCAAAGACTTCAGAGAGTCTGCACCAAATGCTGTTCTACCATACGCAACTCAAATGAGTTGAAGAGCTGCCAGTCCCACTTCACCTGCTTTTTCGTGGGAAAATCATTTAGCAAATCCACGATCTGCTTCCACAAATAACTATAGACCTCTGAAAATATAATTTATTAAGGAATCTACGGAAGTATCGATCGAGGACAAGAAAATAGTTAATGAATAAAAACGAAACATCAAGGCAAGTAATGTTCTGATCCAATATAGACATGCGGAAGCCAGTCACAATTTAACCTTTGCCATGATATACATCAAAGTATGTAATGCTCTGACGGAAATAACGTCAACGCAAATATGCTACCTGTGTGGCGCTTAATCGAAGCAAGTAAAACGGACAGGACATGATTGGGAGAGAAATTAAAACAGACAAACTTCATTTCGGCATGTATGCTTTACATGGGTTGATTGGAATGTTCGAATGGGTTTTATATTTTTCTTAGACATCGCCAATCAAGAAGTGGCAAGCGCGAGGAAATGACATAGTTGTTGTAACTGGAAATAATGTTCAAGTACAGAGAGAGTACCGAGAACGCTGTGGTGGGTTGTTAGACCATCCTTTACCAGGCTTCGGCAATACGAATACCGGACATACAGCAAAACGGTTGTCTAAAAACCCAGACCTCTCTTCTGAATTCGCAAACATAGACCAGAACAAAATAAATAAAATTAATATTATATTAATTGTTCCTATAATGGGGACATGATATTCACTTTTACATATTTCGGGTTTGCACTCATCATACGGTAATATACGTTGTTGAAATGTATTCATAGTACAACATGTCACAGACAGTATACATGTTTTTCGTACATGGACCGGAAATCATGACGTCAGAATAGCTTCAATTTTGACAATTTGAAACAGAAACCCAGAAATCAGGCAAAAAAGATTTTAAGTCTTACAGAGAACACTACACCAGACGTTGTAGCGGAGAAAATACTAATCATGATGTAATTACTTCTTCCTTCAAAGTATAGATCCCGTTATATCATCTTGAAGGACAGTCAAATATAAAATCATGCAGAGCCTTCCGAAATAGGCACAAGAGTTGTTGTTCATCCATCTGGCAGAGATGTTGTGAAGAAAAGGACGCCGACAGTGACAATACCGATGGCGATGCTGATGAAGGTGGAAATATGATGGATGAATCCATCTGGTGCTGATAATAGCGAAGATGGGGGTGTTGATAGTAACAAGGCCGATGATGTTTGGATATGAAAACTTGATGCATTGATATATTATTCAATTAGTTTTCATATATTGCATTTTGATTTTATGATGTTTCGTTACAATTATTATTAATATGCTCCTTATCATTTGATTGCAGCTTGTTTACAAACTTTTGTATAATTTAAGCTCTAATACCGCTCTCGGACACATATAATGTTGTCACGTCGGTGTTTTAATCATTTCTTTCTACAATTAAAGGCTTGTTCTTCATATAATTGACCTATATATTCATGGCTTATGAGATATTTTATTTTACATTGCTTTCGCTTTAATAGGTATGCAGCATACAGGGTTTGATGCAGTACNATGCACTACCTGAAATAATGCCACTAATGGGGACTTCTCGTCCCAGTGTGTGTCAGTCAAATTTGGCGACAGTGTTGCCAGGAAGGAAATGTGTATGATCGTAGTGAGACCGGAGTTCGGAGACGGACTTCAGAGCGCATGGATTGTCGTATCACAGGCCATGTTGTGGTACAGCCACAATCCCCGAATGACGACATTATACGAAGTGTACAGGAAGGTCTGGATTCTCCTATATCAACACGTACAGTTTGGCGCCAAGTAGTTGAAGCAGGTATGTTGGCTATTCGTATGTAGTGAATGCTGCTCTTAACACCGAGTCATTGTCTTCTTCGCTTAGAATGGTGTTACACCAGAGCTTTGCAGGTTGTACAAGGAACGATATAATTTGCAGCCACCAATCCCGTACTTGTCTAGCCAATGTTGAGCACCGTCTGAGGGNGGTTGTACAAGGAACGATATAATTTGCAGCCACCAATCCCGTACTTGTCTAGCCAATGTTGAGCACCGTCTGAGGGCCTAACGGACGCGACGTGGCCTTATTGTAGAAACATTTGCCATTATGGTGTGCCACACAACCCGTCAACTAGAATTATTATATCCGATTTAAGTTAGTGAGAGCTTGCAGAACTTTTATTTTTGTAGTTGATAATGCTTTCAGGTTCGTCGAAATACCTGGTACATTAGCATAAATACTGATTAATTAATGACATTCAAATGATAGGGCTACAGCGAAGAACAGCTTACATGACTTTTCACAGAGACCTNGGTTGTACAAGGAACGATATAATTTGCAGCCACCAATCCCGTACTTGTCTAGCCAATGTTGAGCACCGTCTGAGGACCTAACGGACGCGACGTGGCCTTATTGTAGAAACTTTTGCCATAATGGTGTGCCACACAACCCGTCAACTAGAATTATTATATCCGATTTAAGTTAGTGAGAGCTTGCAGAACTTTTATTTTTGTAGTTGATAATGCTTTCAGGTTCGTCGAAATACCTGGTACATTAGCATCAATACTGATTAATTAATGACATTCAAATGATAGGGCTACAGCGAAGAACAGCTTACATGACTTTTCACAGAGACCTNAATACTGATTAATTAATGACATTCAAATGATAGGGCTACAGCGAAGAACAGCTTACATGACTTTTCACAGAGACCTCTAGAATTGTGATATAAATATTTCCACAAGCCGTGTATTAATTTTCATAGAAATATATCACAGCATTATTCCATAACGTTGGACCCAAGCACTGCTGGTTTTTAATTAATCTACAATTTTCTTATTTGATTTTATGTATATAAGTTATTGTATCACAAACGTCAATATTTCCCTAGTTTAGTTGCATTAATATCTAATATAATACCATCACAAATGCATAACACAGAAGAATTTATTTGAAAATATTAGTCAAAGTTCATAATTTTATATAGAACACAGACATACCATATAGCCACAAATATGTAACATACTGACACAGGTAATGTAGTATGTAGTCATGTAATTCTACGTGAGTGTGAGTGAGTGAAGTTATTTGGGCTGCTTAAACAGCAAGGTTTTGAGAGCAAGCGAGCGTGACTGAGGTGAGTATGGAGCCCCGCCGGAATGAAGAAGCAAGGGAAACGGGAGATCCTCGACAAAATCCGCCGACGAGCGACATCATCCGGCAATATACCCACATACAAAAATCCGTGAGTTGGGCCAGCCTCGGATTGAACCTAGTTCACTTTGGTGGGGAGTACAGCATGCTAACCTCTCAGCTACCGCAGATCAAGTAATTCTACGTGTTTGGCTACTTGGGTCCAGAAGAATAAAACTGCAGCAGGACAAGGACATATGACATGACTGAAGTTGCCATGGAAGGAATGATTGGCAGGTCCAGAGTGAAGAAGCCAGCTGCTGTGAACACCAGCTCCTGGCTGGATATCTNGATTGGCAGGTCCAGAGTGAAGAAGCCAGCTGCTGTGAACACCAGCTCCTGGCTGGATATCTGGTCTGAGAACTCATTCAGCCGCACTCGTGCCTCCTCGTCTATTCCTGGCTCCAGCAGCAGGTCCTGAACTACGTCTCCTGTGGTGCTTGCAGCTCTGACAGTGGTGCTGCTCACACAGATGATCAACACAGATTCAGTGATGTCGATCGCTGCACACATAATAATTACTGCAACTTCGCCTTTTAAGGAAAAACCAAGTGTCATATCTGAAGGTGTGAATATTGAAATCAGAGCCATTGATGTGAATAAAATTAATTGCATGAAGGCAGACAATATGACAAACAAAACCAGTACACCATATGATGAGTTAATCTGGGATACGATGTGACTGAGACAATTGTAAACTTTCCTTAAGGCCAAGGTATTTTGTATGTGAAATAAATGTGTGGTGTTTTGTTTTGTGGTTTATTGTTTCACTCATGTTTTTCCCCATAATGTCAAGCCATTCGGAATGCAAATGAAAAGTGTTTTCTAAAACGTTTCTTCCCTTTTACGTAATTCTTCTGTGAGTATCAACATTATTTTTTTTCTTGTGAAAAGAATCACATAGTTGGGAATTCAAGATTGTAAACCTCTGATTTACAAGAAGTACTACATTTGTTTAGTTGGCCACCACGGTAGTAATTATAAAACTACCTACATTACTGAAAATATATAATGGATTAATTGCTAATCCAACGAATACTGACTGTTGAATTGCTACAATAAAAATAATTACTACATACGCACATGTGAGACACCATTTCGTGCATTTAGCCCATTTCCTGTAGCATTCGCCCGCGTTTCTGACTATAGACTCATCCACAAATACAAATCTGTGTAACATTTGCTGACGGTTTTTGTTATTCAGACACATCCATATGGTGATTGCACCATTCCCGATGACGATTACGAACGATATTTCTCTCAGTTGCTCTGGTGATTCAAATTTGTGTTTCACTACTCTGTACGCAAATATTACCCTAGTAACTAAGATTACTGTGACAACAATGAGAGTGTAGACAGTGGCTGTGGCGGACCTCTTGAGGACGGGCATGCTGCTGCCATCTTCTTGAACCTCTGTGGTTACTGTAAATGTTTCAAGGCAAGTGGTGAAGTCTGCTTTCTCTGCTGATACTGCTGAGGCTGGAACACACAGAGAAGAAGTATATTAAATATTTAAGGCTTTTGAATCTTGGCTCTTATCATATGTCTTTACGGACACTGCGACTTCGTATTGTAACTTGTTTTTTAATGAACTCTTAAGTAAGGTATTTATTGTACCATTTAACAAACTTATGTTTTTGGTTCGCCTAAGCACAATAATTCCCTCGTCTGACTGGCTTCATGAATATTTCCTCTCGATGGATACATTTTTACCATTATCTCAGAGTTCTGGTGGCTGTATGTAGCATATAAAACACACATGAATCATGCAAATGAAGAAACAGGATTTTTGAAGTGTTTTTTTTAAACATATTTAATAATGTGCTTTTATTACGTAAAATTACGCTTTCAATTTAATTATATTGCACCAGCTTCATTTCACATGTAAATAATTAAAACAAAACAGAATTTCAATTAATTTTATTTTAATATCACAAACAGGAAAAAACCACTTTATATTTACCTCAGTAGATGCCGTAAATACATTCTGGTTTATCACCTTGAAAATTTCCAAAACTTTTTTTGGGTCCACTTTTATACGCAATTCTTATCCTGCCACCATAAGTACATTTAATATTGCAATTGACCAGAAGCGTCGATTATGTTTAGATGTGACATTGTCAGGAACATATTTGTGTTGTCAATATTATCACTAACACTTGCATATAAAACGAAGAGATGCGAAAGGAAACGTGTTCCTTGCTCCAAAAATTATAAATTTATACATAAGTTTATAAACGACGTTATTAGAGAGACATACAGGTCTTGCATGCGTATTTACATTACTGTGCGTAAGACAGGTATCGTTCAAGTTAAAATACAGGCATTCAGCTCGCCAAAGATTTATATAGTGGTCCATTTCGAACATGGTCCAATAAGCACAAATCGTATGTATATACATTTTCGCTTAACAGAATATAAATTGTGTTCGTTTATTATATAAGTTAAATGAGCAATTGCAGCATTTAAATAAGTGTAATTACCCGCTTATATTAGGATATATTCATGGATCTACAAAGAATCAGTGTATGGTTGTTTAGTGTTTTGGGGAAATATATCTGCCTATAAAAGTAAAATATTTTACCTTGAGACGTCTGTAGCAATGTTTGTGGGCGATCGTGAGGAGGAAGAGTACGTCCTTGCTCGCTCCAGACAAGACTCTGCCTGGAGGACATTCTCCTTGGACTCACTCCAGCCATGGCACGCCTGCAAAACCCACACTTATACAACACGTGACACACACAGCTTTTGTTGCAGTTGTGCTGTCCATTCCATAATAATGGTAACACTGAACATTTTATAATGCTGGAATCGTTTGCTGAATTAGTGGAAATATTTATTTATTATGAATATCCTTTATCATTGTTTTATTTAATTAAATTAAAGATTCAACCGCAAATATGCGCAGTTATAAACATTCATATAAATTATATATAATATAATTTTATTATAAGCACAAGTTGAAATTACATATTGACATATGCACATGCGAGCACATATCGTCAAGTTGATAATAAAAGTCCATAAACAAAACGAAACAAAAATGTTACGACATACTCTTTTTTTGTGGTAACATGCAATTTGTATATATTGGTAAAATGGGTAAAAAAAAATAATAAGTTGAAGTATATAATGCATTTCCACAATTATTGCATGATCAACATCAATAGAAATTAATGTATATATTTGTCAAACGTCCGGTGCAATACTTACTACAAGATCTGATGTATAACCTTACGTAAGCGTAAAAACTGAATATTTATTTTGTTTAATATGTGTTTCCAATAATTGGGAACCTGCTCGAGGGAATATGCTCACGGGATTCGTCAATAAACTCTACAATTTTCATATTTGTTATTTATCGCAGCTTTCTTAAGATAACTTTTTATTGGTTTCTCGCTGTGCTGCTCTGAAAAAGGTTTTTGTAAAAATATCCTAAAAAATTTATCGAAGAATGGATATGACGTTCCTTCTTACCAACATAAAGCTAATATAATTATTGGGAACATCAAGATTGTCATGAAATGGGGTTCCTATGTTTTATATTATTTTATTAAATTTAGCACTGTGCGTTTTTTTTAGGTATTTGAAAAAATAAAAAAAAATGATGGGGGCTAATGTATTTTCAAAATGAATTTAAAACATTATTTTTATTTAAATGTTTTTAATTTCTTTATAAATTCTTTCAATTGAACCTAGTTGATACATTACTATATCGATCAAAATATTTTCTCATATTATAAGAAAGTGAAAAAGTATATACGAAATTGGTCACGCAGAGTACTTGTATTTCAGTTTTAAATTTTTAGATAACATTTGAAGGCATTCCAGTTAGACGTTGCAACCTTACCACATGTGATGCAAATATGAGAATCCAATTAAGTTTACCATTCTAGTCCTGGGTTCAAAAAAATTATTTCAAATGCAAATATAATTTATTTGAAAATAATAAAATTAAGTTTTCAATATCTAATATTAAAGTTCAAATTCATACCTACACTTATATCTGAACGAATGTTACTAACAAAATTATTTGGAATTTTAATGAAATTATCAGCGATATCTTGTCATTGAACCATAAATCATACCAATATATAAAAAAGAATATGTTATGTTTTTTACATATTTCAGGAATGAACCTTGACATTTTTCTTTTCGTCTTAAATTTTGGCTGAATTTATTTAAATATCAGAGAACTAAGGAGGAAATGTTTTTAATAAATTAGCCGATAAGCCGTTTATCGCGAACTGCTGAGAGCTGAGATAAACATAGAGGTATGGTAAATAATAATTATAAATTATTAATTATTATTTAAAATTTGGTTATGTTATATATTTATTGAATATGTGATTTTTTATATATATTTGCTGTTTTAATTACGTAAAACTGGTAAAAGTCATGTGTCGAAGTTAACACGAGCTGGTCAAGTGGTAGCTACAATTAAANACTGCTGAGAGCTGAGATAAACATAGAGGTATGGTAAATAATAATTATAAATTATTAATTATTATTTAAAATTTGTTTATGTTATATATTTATTGAATATGTGATTTTTTATATATATTTGCAGTTTTAATTACGTAAAACTGGTAAAAGTCATGTGTCGAAGTTAACACGAGCTGGTCAAGTGGTAGCTACAATTAAANGTTTTAATTACGTAAAACTGGTAAAAGTCATGTGTCGAAGTTAACACGAGCTGGTCAAGTGGTAGCTACAATTAAATATGCAGATTTATTAAACTAAGTTATATAAGTTTACGTCCGCGGTTATTCTGCAGTTTGAATATGTTCAGTGAAAGTTAGATTGAAATATGTTACTTTTATAATACAAATTTATGATTTTTATGCTGAAGATAATAGTTTTGCTTTGAGGAATTTCTGAACTTTGGCCTATCTAAATTCAGTTTTAAATATATATTGAGGTGAAAGTGCAACATATTTGGGATGTTTTTGAAATGTGATTTAGATGTATCAAGAACATGTCTACAGTAAAAAAATATATGTTTTAATATTGCAATTTTTCTTAGAGACTGTGTTTTTAGCGCTAACGTGTGATGCTGCACGAGATTAGTGTAACCAAAAAACATAAAGTTCAAGAATGAGTGACACGATAGTTGCAAGACTAGTAGAAATGTTAAGTATATGGTGTCCTGATAGGGTATTTTCTCTAAGCGGATATATAACTTCGTCGGAGTGAGTAAAGTGCATGCACTTCTGAATAAGTTTTCTAAGTGTAATAAAGTGTAGCGTCGCGCAATAGGTTTATTAAACAGTGTGAGTTATCTCTTATTGTAAGCACAGTTTTCGTAGAACTTACTTCACTACTAATTAATAGCAGAGCTAATGGGCTTGATCATGGTGTCAGAAATGCTTTCTAACGCTAAAAAGAAATTAAACGCAAGACGCGTACTCTGTAAGCAATAATTAATATGTAGAGTACATGAACCGCTATCACTCAAAGCGAGATAGAAACCGCAAATAGAATATAACAACATTTGATCATAGAGACGGAAGTTGACGTGGTTGCACGGCGGCATACAGTACCGCTGTACTCGAGGCAGCACACGTGGGTGTGGTGATGATAGTCGTCGTCTACTTGACTTTGCCACGTGGTTCTAGTAGCAGCGCATTACTATTACACACTTCCCCGCCATTCTGTTATGGACAGACGAGGTACTGTTTACCTGCGAGGGCATCTTCAACAACTAGGATGCGTATGGCGTTTTGTTTGTAGCACAAGGATGCAGTTCCAACGCCATGTTTAATATATGAAAACACTCATCTTGACACTCCCTTGCATTCCCCAAAATATTTGAACTCAGTTTCAGCTCCTGTCTTACAAAACTCTGTAGGTTGGCAGTATTACATAGTGCTCTTGCACGTATCATGGAGCGTTTGCCTTTTATCACGTTAGTAAGCTCAGCACTGTTGCTCGGTAAACATGGCGTCATCACTCTCCGTTGGCACCACAGGAGAACAACGTACAGTGATCCATACAAGACTTTCAGCACAATATGGAGCAAATTACTACTTTATAGCTATTAAATGTATTTTATTATTCAAAAAAAAAAAAAAAAAAAAAAAATTTTGGATATTTGAAATAAAATAAGTTACTCGAGATGGGCACAAAGGCACGGGCACAGACGCCAGGCGCTGTTCATGCTCTGTCATTCCTGTAAAATAACCCCCCTAATGGATTCACATGACCTTTGACCTTGACCTGTAAATTGGACCATGCACCCGTGTCCATATTCTCGGATGACCTTGAACCCCACAAAAAAATGCGGAAAAGTAGGAGATCCGGGGTTTGATGACAGGTGGTTCAAATAAACTCCAGATACGACCAACCCTCACCAGGTCGGCCAGTGTCCATTCCACCAGCCATTTTAAATGTTCATGACTTTTACCTTGTCATTTAACTTAACCCTTGATGACCTTCTAGCCAAAAAATTCTAGAAATTACGAATATATCGACAATACGTTTAAAAATCGCGGAAACATTAACATCGATGACTCCGACTATCATGCCAAATGTCAGTCACCATGGCCCCAATGAAATATAGAAGAAATTGTTAAAAATAATAAATAAATTTTTAAAATTCGTCTACAATATTATGTTACTGACTACGAACCCCGTGCTCATGACCTTGGATAATTTTGAATATTAAAAAAAAAGCTAAATTGTAAAAAAATTCATACAAATATAATAAAACCTGATAAAATTATTCTCAATATACAAAAATTAAAAAATTATTGTTTGAAAATTTTATTAAAATAGAAACTTCCAATTTTTTGGCATAGATAGGGACACGGAAAGAATTTCGATACAATTTAGAATCGAGTACTTTTCCTCTTGACACCGATAATTTTGTACTAGATACTTTTTATTAAATATTTCTTTGGTATTAGTATTTTTTGGCCAGAATAGTATCGTATCGTTTCGAAAAATTCCTCATGTGACATGAGGGCTTATTACCATAGGTATGGCTAGTAGCATTACATGAGTCATGTCATGCTACTGGAGATACCTAGCGGAATTTTTTGGTAATTATCACCATTACAAGACTTGGCTGTCTATGCTACCCTTTGTCTTTTTGTTAGAATGCAGAAAAAAATAACATTTGACATTTGACGTTCACCTCACAAATGTTTTCCGTTTTCGTTTGGAATTGTATTGTAAATTTTAGTAATTTTCCAATGAAAATGTAAGTTACATATTGAAGTGTGGAGACTGGGCTCGTGATTTACCTGTAAAATGCCGCCGCCTGCCAGAAGTGACATTTGGAAGTACTTTGACTAAATAATCAATAATGATATGAAATACAAAATAGTTTTTATGACTTTGAAGTCTTCTGGTAATACTTCAAACATGAATAGACATCTTCAGAAACATCCTACCGCAACTTCCAGGTACGTGTTCATTTAATATTATACTGTAATAAATATCCTACAAATAACTTAACTACCTAATAATTACGATAACAATAATCATAATTAAGTTAAGCACTTATATGTATAATTAAAGTAATAAATATCTACTAACCTACATAACCTAGTTATATCAATAACTTACTTTGTAAATAGAATGAAGTTAAAGTTAAGAGCTATTTCTTTATGTTTTCATATATAATTTGAAATTTTCTAAGTAAAAATGCCTAATTAAATAAATATTTTCTTTCACAGATGATGAAAAAATACAAACAACTATCGATAAACGTAAGGCACATATGCAGGTTAAAAAATCGCAGTCATCGCTATCTCAAGAGCCTGACTCTTCCGTAAGTTTCGCGACTCCTTCCACATCCACTGCAGGCACGGGTGGAACTGCTTCCACCGATGACAGTAAAATAACTTAAAAATCTAGTGGCATACCTCCAACAAAGAAAAGGCAACTTAATATTGTAGAAACAACCCAACGAAAACATAGTAATTCTGCTGAATGGAATGATTATTCTATACTATGCAAGTCTTTACATTATTTTATTTGTTTTGACAAGATCCTTTTTGATATTGTTATGGGACAAGGATTAAAAAAAATAATGCATCAAGACTGTCCAAAATTTAAGATTCCGTGTGTAAATACACTCATGTGGAATTTACTTGTGATATATAGAGTGAGATGATGACTACAACTATTTATCTAGGGGTTACTGCTCATTATTTCGATAAAAATATAATTTTTTCGCGTTCTATAGCTACCATTGTTCTTGATAAACGGCATACTGGTAATTGCATTTCACAGAAATTATAAGAAATTTGTTAAGGAATGCACAAACATTTGGAAAAAATAATCGCTGTTGTTACTGATAATGGTACCAATATGTTGGCTGGTGTAAATAAGCTTCTTGATAAAAACAATCACGTTTCTTGTTTTGCACACACCGTGAATCTTATTGCTGAATATTTTTTGACAGTCAATTAATTATATTTATAAGTCTCAAAGGTCCGAGAAATTGTTAAATTATTCAAGTCAAGTGTCATCCAAAGTTATTTATTAAGAAAAAAACAAACTGGGACACTTCTTAAGTTGGTCTTAGATATAAAAACCAGAGGGAATAATGTATTTTGTATGCTGGAGAGGTATATTGAATTGGCTACCTTTGTTCATTAAACTCTAATGTTAAATACTTAAGCACCAACCTCTCTGTTGGCTTAAGAAATACAGCATATAAAACAATTAATTACAATTTTGAAGCCAGAAGAATATGTAAATAAGAAATTATCCGGTGAGCAATATGTTACTATCAGTAAATTTATACACATTGTCATCAGCTTAAGAGCACAGATAAACAGTTTAAAGAAGACTGCTGGGTAAAATGACAGCACTGACGACCGCAATGCGACAGAGCAAGTTAAAGAAGAGATAATAATTCTGATTAATGGTTGATTTGAAGATATTGAAGATAATAACTTAAATGCAATTTGCTGCTTGCTCAATCTCAGATTTAAAAATGTATACTTCTAATACCCAAAAGATTGTGCTACAGCAATATTTTCAAAAAGACGTTTATCAACAAATGTTAACCTTGCCACCAGTAGAAGCATTAGTGACCCAGATAGTGATTCTTCTGTGGAGCCAGTATACGAGTTTTGGAGTCATCACAAGACCTTAGCACATACTACACAAAAAAGCGAAAGTCAAAGCGATTCGTCTGTAAATATGAAGAAGACGCCTTCTTTAGCGAAAAAGGATGAAATGAGCCGTTCTTTGGCGACACCAGTCGCTCTATTGTCCACTTACCCTTTAGAGCAATGGGAAGATATGAAAGTTGTGTTCCCTCATTCATACAAATTAGCAATTGAGTGTCTAACAATTTCAGCGACGTCTGTTCCTTCAGAACGTTTGTTTTCGAAAGCAGGATTTACCATGTCAAAAACGAGGAACAGGCTGTCATAAAAACGATTGGAGAAATTTATTTTTTTGAGTGATTGTACAGAGAAAGATTGGGAGGTTTGATTTATGATAAGTAATTGTTTCTCTGTCCAATTACACAAAATAAAAAATTACATTATTTAACATACGTAATTTGTTATTAAAACGAATCATTTTATAAAAACGTTGATTAATTCATAAGTATTTTATACTGTCTATATCTAAGGGTATTGATACTATTGTTTCGATACTTTTATGAGTACGATACTTTTTATACGATACTACTCATGATTACAATATAAAAACTTTTGACTCGATAACATGTCGCTAGGCATAGATGGGATGTAAAACTGGAGCCCACCTACCACCATGTTATGATATCACCCAATCAAGTGTAATCAAACTTTTCGAAAATAGCCGGTTCGATTTTGTTAAGAAATATTATACATGGTTCTGTTACAGTGACGGCACCAAGAGCACAGCAACAACACAAATCTTTAAGAATCAAAATAATAATAAAATCGTGTTTACCTTTTAAATGTTAAAGTTTTTAGTAAATTATTGTTGAAATTATGTTTGCTGATTAAGGGAGTTAATTAACAAATTGTAACCTATAGTGCGATGGTGGCCAACCAAGGAATATGATTAGGTGGGAAGCAAAATGATATTTTTTCAGATTTAGTAGAATNTATAGTGCGATGGTGGCCAACCAAGGAATATGATTAGGTGGGAAGCAAAATGATATTTTTTCAGATTTAGTAGAATTTATTATTAAGATTTTTTTAATATGGCATATAAAAGTTTGTATATCTTGTTAAATTAAGGACGCAAAAAAATTTCTTGAGATGTGTTACTATACTGGAGAAGTCAATTATTAAATTCAAATTCAATGTTTAATTCCAAGGTTAAATAAATTTGATTTCAATTACAAGTCTATATATTAATAGCTGAGAAACGTAAAACATTTTCTTGATCATTTCCATAATAAGATGACCTCAAGAATGTCATGTGGATCAGAACACTCTGAGTTTTATATTAANATTTTCTTGATCATTTCCATAATAAGATGACCTCAAGAATGTCATGTGGATCAGAACACTCTGAGTTTTATATTAACACTGAAATTTCAAGTGGACAGGCCTCTCGTGGGAATGTCACAGTGGAAATGTGATATACCACAATTGTCGCATAAAAANTGAAATTTCAAGTGGACAGGCCTCTCGTGGGAATGTCACAGTGGAAATGTGATATACCACAATTGTCGCATAAAAAAAGTTTCTGAGGAATACCAGGTCTCCGCAGATATGTAAATGTCAGTCAAACTATGAAATAATTGTATCTTCAGAATCTCTTTAAATGTGAGCTAAGAATAAGTGATTACCAATAATGAATTTTAGGACATACTTACTTACAGCTGATTCGTTAGATGTATTTGTCGACAACGAGGTGCTGTGCCAGCAGTAACACAGTAACGTAGCTTCCTCCTCGCAATGACAGCCTTCTTAATGTGGCTCCAGGACAATATTCCAAATGGAAAACATATTCCCCAGTATCTTCCACGACGTATAAAAAATTAACCATCATTTGCCTTCGCGGTAATACGGCGTTTGACAGAAACAATTTGTTCGTCACCAGTTCCGACGGAACACGCCTACCAAGCGCCTTGTTAGTGAACTTCGTATTGATTGATTAACCATTATTTCATTCCAGAAGATTCCATAATAATTATTCTTTCAGACTTAAGTGTTTGCTGGGCTAGCCTGCTCCCATTGATTAGTTATTTATTGTCCTCGCAGAGTAGTGACGTTTGTGCGTAACCTAAATAAAATAATGGTAAGTGTTTAGAAAGTTCACATATAATATATTTAAAATATGTTCAGAATCCAGCAATATTTCATCTGAGTTTATAATCGTGTTAACATATGGGTATAGAAACACATATATCCATACGTTCTTATGAACTGCCATAATTATTGTTACTCCATTATGAGAAGAACGCGTGCCATTTNAAGTGTTTGCTGGGCTAGCCTGCTCCCATTGATTAGTTATTTATTGTCCTCGCAGAGTAGTGACGTTTGTGCGTAGCCTAAATAAAATAATGGTAAGTGTTTAGAAAGTTCACATATAATATATTTAAAATATGTTCAGAATCCAGCAATATTTCATCTGAGTTTATAATCGTGTTAACATATGGGTATATAAACACATATATCCATACGTTCTTATGAACTGCCATAATTATTGTTACTCCATTATGAGAAGAACGCGTGCCATTANAAACACATATATCCATACGTTCTTATGAACTGCCATAATTATTGTTACTCCATTATGAGAAGAACGCGTGCCATTAGAATGAAACTTCGCGCATACAACGAATGGGCTCTTTTTTCTGGATAAATTGTACAGTTAAAATGCGAGTTCGAAATGGATTCAAGTGGCGATACAATATGCCATGCAATCATAGCGATATATTTCACTATCCTCTGGAACATCCACCCATTATTGTTGCAAATGGCTATTAAAGGGTTCCAGAATAATTTAATAATGAATATGCTCTCCCAGCTGACTCCCCACATGTTCTACCGGCGACAGTTTTGTAGACCGGCCTGGTGAAGGAAGTCTGGCGAAAAAATGTAGGCAGTCCTGAACCTATGTTTTAATTATCACTTTTAGGGAAGAATGAGTATTGTAGGACGTTTCGTCCAATACTATAACGTCACAAGTTTTATCCTTGTGTCGGTCAACAAATAAGTCTCCATTTCTGAGTTTTCCAGTACCATGCCTTACTCGAAATAGTTTTTGTCCTTACCCCAATGGAAACTGAATCCGCCTATAGACTATGGTTTTACACAGCCCCCTTGTGCAAAACCTGTTAAAATAATACCTGTGAAGGAGACCACACGATAGTTTGCTAAATTAAGAAACCGTAACCAAGATCCGGAGTGGAATGTCTAAACTGTCATAGCCATGTGCAAAGAACACAATGAATTATGGATCCAGAAAACATAAGGACTTTCCTGGATAAATATAACAAACTACAAGTAGATTCCGCTTCTAGCGCACAACGGTAGCCAATCACAGTGCATTACATCAATCCACACACGTGCAGAGGCGAAGAGTGGACTGGCTGCGAGGATTTTCGTCGGGACAGTCGGCGATTGTCAAGGGGCGAGGTCAGCTGCTGGACCAGGTGCGGCGACGTCCTACCTCGGGGCGACGAGGCCAGAGGGTGAGACTGGGTGAGTTCCCTCTTTATCACGCTCTCTCTGACCTAATTATCTTTCCTTACCATCCTTTCTTCCTTGGCCTCATGTCCTAAATTCTATGTATCAGTTTTATAACTGCTGGAGATGGAAATAAAACACTTTATTTACTATTTCTATAAGACACATTCTTCTTAGCTTGCCCTTATACAAAATACCATCATTCCTTTTCATGTTCTTACTATGAGTGGATTCAGCTTATAACTCTATGCATCGTCAATCCTCTGCTTTTCATGCCACCTTTTTACTCAACGNCGACGAGGCCAGAGGGTGAGACTGGGTGAGTTCCCTCTTTATCACGCTCTCTCTGACCTAATTATCTTTCCTTACAATCCTTTCTTCCTTGGCCTCATGTCCTAAATTCTATGTATCAGTTTTATAACTGCTGGAGATGGAAATAAAACACTTTATTTACTATTTCTATAAGACACATTCTTCTTAGCTTGCCCTTATACAAAATACCATCATTCCTTTTCATGTTATTACTATGAGTGGATTCAGCTTATAACTCTATGCATCGTCAATCCTCTGCTTTTCATGCCACCTTTTTACTGAACGTCTGCCAACTGGGATGCCGTTCATGGAATGGCAATTGATGTCAACGTAAAAAGTTGCCACGCAATAATAAGGGGCAGGCATATGCGTCACTGGTGACGTCACTGCATGTCTTCCCTTATGTCAGTCGTATAACTTCTTTACAATTATAATAACAGCTGTTATAATTATAAATGAAAGCAATATTGTATCACAGTAAACTATAAAACCAATTTACAGAATTATTATGCAAGAATTTTAGCCATAATGTATTGTTGTCCTCCAAGACAAACAGGATTTTTTATTTGAAATTAATACATATAAAGATTTTTAAAGACAGTAAATGAATAATCAACTATACATTTTGTGATGAGAAATGTTCTCGGTTTGTCATTATTTATCGTACGAACATGTAAATATCTCTTCTCAGATTTTTTTATAACATTAAAAAAATTATGACTGAAGACTTACTTTGAGAATAATATGGACCTTTTACTAGAGCAATATCAGAAATGTGCCAGTAATAAGAAAAATCGCTCGTGATGTAGAGCTATCGTGTTTTCGGCGCCTACAGAGCGCAGCAATGTATACACGAAAATGGCCGTTATAGAGGGCATAACGAGATGACATGTACAATAATTCTACCAGAATAATGGGAATGTTGCTTTTGTGTGCGATTATATTTTGCCAAAAAACAGGAATGTTTGTTGCAGTGGTTGAATTGCATGAAATAGGAGTTTATTGAGGAGTTTCTATTTAATAATTTGTTGAATGTTTTGGAAATAACTATAATATTTCTTTAGCATAGTGAAAAAAATTATTAAAACTCTTCACTTAGTATAATTACGCTAGTATTCATCAGAGAACATTTAAATATGTTTCATGTCGATAATTATAAAGAAACGCACATTTTCGGGAAATTAATAAAAATATCTGAGAATTGAATTTCTGATCTAAGAGCGTACGGCTAAACATTATTGAAGTACGTATGTTTATATTATTATTTTTTGCCTTCTTTCAGAAGGAAAGAAAGAATATGTGATCGCTTTCCTGTGTGTATGTGAGTGGGCTTAAGGTAGCCTGCAAGGACGAAGGTATGAATTTATAACAGCGCTACGAGGACTTCGAACGTTGCGAGAACCTTGGACAGGTCCTCGGAACGAATTATCATTCTTTTTAAGTCTAAGGGGTTCTCTGGCCGATGGTCGATACACGCAGTATGTATGCGGTTGGTCGTTTGCTCATAGATCGAGGACTTTAATACGCAATTCCCATTTACACATTGATGTGAGCGCCTTCGCCTGCTGTGAGGACCTGGCTTCCCGTTACTGAGGTATAAATGTTCGAATTTTAAATTATATGTAAACACCGAGTAATACAATCATCCTAAAGCGCTAACACTAATTGTATGTTGGACAATATTATTAATATGTAAATAGCTGATGGACATTTTTGTTTCACTTAAGGCCTGTGAACGATGTCACACATTTTTATTACTTTTAATTAGAAATAATTTCTTTTAAGAAAATTTGCACCGTTTTAAGACACAGACGTTCGTATTATACGCACATTAATTCGGGTGTGAAATATAACTATTCTTGCATTGGTAAGCAAGAAATCTCCTATCTTACTAGAGTGACATAGTTCCTAATATAAGTATTTGACAGCGCTGTACTGCGGTAAAGTTGTCCAGGGAGTTTCTGCTTCCCAAGAGTGTCTGTGTCTTGTCGTCCTGTCAAATAACAATCCACATAAAGTTAATAAATTAGGGTTGTTTGAGATGCAGTTAACAGTTTTACAGAAAAACTAAGGTTAATTTGGTAAAATAATTATTTAATCAGAAAATGTGATTTATTTTGATAACTAGATGCAACCTTCTGCTACAAAAAATCTGTCATTAAAATTCCTGCAAGCTACCACACTTAAACATAAACTCAACCATCATAACATTGTTTTCCGAACAAGAAGTTCGGAATATAACTCGAACTAATCGTCTGGTTATTAAACACATTCATTAACTTGCAGCTATAAATAGCAATATTGGCTATGTCTATATAGAAAACTTCTGTGCATTCTTATAAGCCTAGTACAGAGGTATTTTATTGGCTCCGATCATGGAAAACTGGTTTGATTCCAGAAGATGTATACCCCAAATTTTTCGTTAGTGGAAAAAGCAACGGTCCTTGACGTTACCCGTGTGGGTTTTTTCGGTGTGCTCCTGTTTCTCCCACCATTGCATTCTGACGCTGTTCCATATTCACCACACGTCACATTAATATGCGCTAAAGACATTAGCTGTTAAGATCTGCAAAATGTTTTACTGCAACTGAGGCAGTTTCATTAATTAAAATTTATAATATCACTATCTATCATAGAACAAACACATTTGTTGCAAAAAAAAACTCCCTTGGAAATGAACACGTATGCTGTAAAGTACTAAAACCTAATGAAAAATAAACGTTATTCTATAATCTAGATTTTGCCTTATAATTATTTCTTGAGTTCCCGAAATAATTAAGACCGTGTGGTTTTTAATTACATCTATTGCGGTATTAAAGAATAAAGCATGGGTGTTAAGTAGCATCTAGTGATTATATGGTTAAAAAAAACCATTTCGGTTTTGCTATTTTATATTTTATTTCTTTTTTTTTTTTGGCAAAACGTCTTGTCGACAGCGAAGTCATTTGAGGCGCAAGTATTACTAAGTATATCTGGAAAGAAGAAATAGTGGCAATGGCTTGATTAAGGGACACCTCCCTAATCAGGGTAGGCAGGCTGGGTTTAAAACAAAGGAATTCTCGAATGCGAGTCCAGAGATTTACTGCTGCTCCTACTCGTTCAGTTTTGGTGTTCATGATCTTATACACAATTTTCTTAAATGTCCCTGATTGTGATAGCTGATTTCGTTTGTAAAATGCGAGATCACGCCGTTAATTAGAGATCTAATTAAACCACATTTATAAAAACAGATAAACAGTTAGGTTTCATTCTACGAAATAAACAGATTAGGTTTGTGGCAGAATGGAATGAAATGTTAGCTAAGAGCAATTTAAATCCAACTGATATTTACAAAGATTCCGGTATTATGAATTTCAAACATATACAGAATGAGTATAACTTAATACGCCAAATTTGAAGGTCTATAATATCAAAATCAAACAACCTACATCTTTGACTGACTAATCAAATGAACCGTGAAACCGTGGAAATTGTTTACTATACATTCACAAATGTTCAATGTGACCACCATGAGTGTCCCGAACGACATCTACGCCATAATTAAACTCGATAATTAAACTTTCACGCTCTTGTCAGCGTGTCCGGTGTTATGGTTTGGATGGCGTCCGTAATTCTCGTCTTGAGGTCGTATTTGTTAGCCGACATTGGTGTACAAAAGACTTGATTCTTAATGTACCCCCTAGAAAAAAAAGCGGTAAGACCTGGGCTCTCTGCAAAACATTAGAAAAGAAAATGTAAAGAGTTACAATAAAATTAAAATTGAATGTTTACATGTTCATTCTAAATTAAAAAAATAAATCCGCAATTAATGATTTTCTATATATGGCTATTTAATAAAACACATATTATATGGTCGCTTCTAACTTCCGTAAAACTTCGAGTGTTCATATTTGTTACATATGTTTTAAAAGATAAACATTTTTCCCATGGACAAAGCCATCGTAACTCAAATAGTGACAATTAAATGGTGTTAACTACTAATCCTTTTTTTTTAAAGTGAACAATCTACACGAGGGCTCTAAGCTAGTGAATTAGAATACAGTTTTTGCTCTTATTTGTGCTGGGCCAGCTGGGTTTACAAATATAGACGCCGACTGGGAAATAACAACGTTTATTAGACTGTGGTGGAATCTGTGTGAGCGCCGACCCCCTCCCTATGTTTCCAGTTACTCACGAAGCTCCTCTGCGTATTAGTGCTGCGCGTCCAACATTCACATGGGATTATCGAGTAGGTTAAATTTCCGGAAATGTAACTTGCGTTATTAATACAAAGTAACATTTATTAGTGTCATCCTTCCCTGATAAAATACAAGAGTTACCATGAATATTGCTTAAGAGTACATGTTAAAGGTAGAATCAAGGTTTGCATCGAGTATTTTTACAAACATTTAGGCTTCAGGAGACGGCCCCTCTTGAATATAGTTGGGTTCCGAACCACTTTCCACTACTCGGAGGCAGATAATATATATTCTAACCACCATCGTCACAGACGGCCAGCGAGGATCCACACTGGAAAAAAATGTGTTCATGTGCAGTTATAAATATAAAAAAAACTATTAACGTTGTAGATATATTATAATGGTTCTTAATTATACTATAAAACCAATATCTTTATCAGGCATTTTATGGTTAAGCAATATCTTTTTCTCTAGGCACTAGGAAAATTTACTTTGATGAATAATTAAAATATCATAATTTTCACAAAATGGCATTTATTCTTTGACTGTTAATACTCGTAATTCACCAGTGTTTACAGCCTCATGCAGGGTAAACATGGATGATTTGGGAGCCGACGTCAATGAAGTGAGCTACTCTGCTCAAAGATAGACCTGACGGTCTGACTAGCCTAAAGAATGGATTACATAAGGCGGTGATAGAGCTGCGTTGGAATTAAAGGGCGGAGGAAACCACGAAAATCCGCGGAAAACCACAGGCTTCAGGCAACTCCCGTTAAGTTTCCCCAAATTCGATAATATGAGGGTTTGTACGAGCCGAGGATCGAACACAGATTGCGTTGGTTGGAGGTGAATACGCTGGCCAATCAGCAATCAGCAGTGTTCTTTTAATATAATTTTGTGAAATTTGATTGGGAAAACGAAGAAACTAACAGACTTATGATAAACTAATAAGAACACAAATAATTTTTCTATTCAGAAAAGCCAAATTGAGATTTTACAAATGAAAGAGCCCTAACTTAAGAATCTTAATATTATAGTAAATTATGGAATAACTAATTGTGTTACATACTACCTGTTGCAAAACTAATGTAACAACATGTTTTATACACCAGGGTAATGTTGAGTTATGTTACCAACATTTGCACTAAGCCGACAAGTGTGTTATTTACTTAAACGTAAATGCTGTATATCGAAGAAACTTATTGTAATTTCCATTGTACAGGTATATGTAGTTACTCGTAAATATGTATTTTATAAATACGGACATCGCTGAGATACAGAACTAAGATATTTGACAAAATAACATTTATTTATACCACCATGGTAAATTGTAAGCATAAGAATATAAAGTGATTCCTAGAAATTCGTCGCAGAATGAAAGGTAAATGATCACACTTAAAACACCCGTCATTCTAAATGTTATTTTACTGCCACCGATTAGAAGAAGAATTCCAAGCGCATTAACGCGCCATCGTTGTATAAGAAAGTTACTCAACTGGCGTGCAGGCTGTCTGTCATGCAGCGTATACTTATGAGACTTTAGCGGTGATTCTATCATTGTATTGTAAAAAGGTATGTAAAAATTACTGTGCAGGCGCCTTGGTTAGTTAAAATGATGCCACTCAAATACTAACATTTTAAGATACAATAACATGAAAATGCTGTTTTTGGCCACGTTGAAGAGGTTAATAACATATTTCCTATACTCCTGTATACGCGAAATCCTGAAAGAACCCAACTGACCTAGCATAAAATGTATTTTCTTTTTTTTAAGGAAAGAAATTGTGAACCCATTTACTAGATTCTTCAAAAATCACGTGATTCAAGCGTTCTGGCGCGCATTCAACATGCAGAAAAGGGCACCCCTTTAAATGTTTCTGTAAAACAATGAAAACAAAGCTCATAATCCCTTTAGTAAGTCAGTTTGAAGTGCACACAGCATTTCTAAAATTTTATACTACAATCTATTTGCGATATTTCGACAATTTGGAATNCTAACAAGTCAGTTTGAAGTGCACACAGCATTTCTAAAATTTTATACTACAATCTATTTGCGATATTTCGACAATTTGGAATCAAAGTTTTGAAAAATAACCCTATGTATGATGTGATAGGCATTTACCTATTTGTTCCATGTATTACAGGCGTTCTATACATGTGTTTACATAAAAGTACCTTAAGGTTGCTTAAACTTAAATTAAAAATATATTTTATCTATTAATTTAATAATTGATTTTGTATAGATTTGGTGTTCTGGATTGGAGAAAAAAAAACACAAATAGTCTTTGGGGGGAAAAAATTAAAATATCGGAATTTGGCGAGCTTTTGGTAATGATATCATTAATTTTAATATCCTTAAAGGTAGTTTTTTTGCCATCAGTTATGTTTTTTTAAATGCACCTGTAAAAATAAATGAGAATATATATAATAATGAAAGTCAGCAGCAACTCAGTTGACGTCCTGACACCGAGATTTGGACATTGATTTGGAAGTGAACACTTGCCTCTACCGAAGATTATTCGCACGTACGACTGGCAGTAATGGAAATGGAGTCGGGGCCGATGCCTTTGTCTTTGAATCGCCGACATTGCTGCCACTGCGACCAGGTTTATGTGTTCGACTACAATGTGCGGCGACATGAGAAGTGTGAATGTCCTAGAAAAACATCTCTTGTGATTTTTGCTGCAAAAACTCTACTAGGGAATGGGCACAAGCTGATAACTTGAATGGAAATGCCAAGGTCTGTAAATATAGCATTCCTTCTCCTACCGAGAAACGGCATGTGACGTCTTCGCTTCTTCCTGTTAACGATACGCTGCATAATATATTTACAGAAGGCGAGGGAACTATGGTCAATACTAACAACGACCATAGAGCCATACAATCGGTTCGTATGGAATATACAGTTTTTAAACTGGCAAGTGTTCTTAACGAGCTTCAAAAACATATGTAGCACTAGTAGCTTCAAAGACTATTTTTGCCAACTGTACTCCTTCTTCAAAGGAAAGGATACTCGTTGATGTTTGTGGTGATGAAGAACGCGTAATGACTCTGATAAAAAAACAGAAGGGTGTGGATACGATAATGAAAACGGTGTTGACGGTGAAAAAAGTGGCGATATTTGTTACGTACTCATACATTTCCCCACCGGTTTTGCTGAAAATTTTTTGTGAATTATGCAAAAGGCGACAGGAACGTATATTACATATTTCTCGACGACACCAATAAACTTGTTGATAGACTTAACCATTTAATTGGGTTGCACAGCAAAGAGATATCATCAATAATCGGTGAACTTATGGAAAAAGACTATATCCAATTAAACAATTGTGTACTATCCATCGTCTACAAACATCAGAGAACTGCGAAATTTGAGTGTATAGAAAATTATTATGTTCAATTTAGTTGCTCTTGTTTATGCCCTTTAATTTCTTGAACTTAAACCTTACTGCTTTCTGAAAAAAATTATTACTTCAGTGGTGTATAAATTCCAATGCAAGAGTCTGATTTATGTAAAAATTGCTTGAGAAAATTTTTAATAGGAAATATGTTTCAATCTGAACTAATGTGTATTTATCGGGATTGTTAAGTCGCCTATGTTATGTTTGACAAACAAACCAACTAAGGAAGGAATATTTCAGAGGAATAAGGAATGTTTTTGAGGAATATACGAGAACTCTAGCCACGGCGGTCCCCCTCTTATGCGTCATCGTAGAAGATTTTATCTTTGCAAAATGGGCCTGGTGTGCAGTTGACGATAGGGAGCCTGAACAGATGTATCAATAACGTCATAAATTCGCAGATTGCAGTACATCTTCTGATATGTGTAATTTATCTTGCAGCCTGATATATATATATTTTTTTATTTTAAATTGGTAATAAATCTAATGTGCGTAAACATGTATATGTTAAACCTTTTTTTTCTTATTTATAGCCTACATTCTTGCATAATAAGATATTACTTGTCTTCGTGGGCATAACGAGGGGCTAACAAAGAGCAAGTATGTCAGTAAGCATCATAACTCTTTTTGGGCATTATGGAGTTGCACGAAGTTTGTCGCAAAAATTAACAATTATAATGGGTGATTTATTTCACGCTTCTAACCTTCGGAAAAATTTTTATTCGTATGTATATGATACGGGTACATGCTTTTGCTGAAACATTGCCAACGTGTATATGCATCTCTAGCGGCTTATAATGAACACAGAACTATTTTAGAATCGGTGTTGAGCTCTGATATTATGTGGCGTATTGAGTAATTTAAAAAAATTATTTTAGGGAACTAGGGTATAAATATATTTGTTTTAATAGTCGTGTCTTTGGTGTGTGTAAACAAAAACCTTTCCTCTGAATGTGTATGATTTGTACATCTTAAAATACTTAAAAATTTTTCCCCACAGAATATCGCGTTGATTCGGAAATATAAATATGTAGCACTGTTCGGGCCATGAAGTGTAATATCGTAAGTTCGTTACTGGGCAATAATTTTTTTCCTTTTTCCGTATTGTGTGGAGTATTTTCTCTTACCTTAATTGGATTTCGTGTGAGTAAGTGTGTGTATATATATATATATATATATATATATATATATATATATATTATAAATGCCCCAGCCTCTTGCAATTGTATAACATTAATTGTATAAAGTTTAATGTGGGCGTGAAAAAATTTTTTTATACATCAGCGGATGAAAGAAATTGTGTGTTGGATTACGAAGAGAATATTAATGCCCCGATTCGGTACATATATCTAGCCGCATGGGACTTAGCAACAGCGAATCGGGCAACAATGCTGTAAAATGAAAAATGTTCCTTCGGTTTACCTGAAAAATGCAAGGAAATATTGATGCAAAATAAATCGTTGTTCTTAATGTAGCGATTATTTTAAATTGAAAAAGTACGTATGGCTGTATTACTTGATACTACATACACCGGTTCTTCCATTTGAAATGTACCCACCAAGGCCTTCCCGAAACAACGGTTCTTCCATTCAGAATGTACCCAAAAAGGGCCTGCTCAACAGACATCGCTTTTTCCATTTCGAATGTACTCACCAAGGCCTGCTCAACAGATACCGGTTCTTCCAATTGAAATGTACCCACCAAGGTTTTCCCAATACCCCGATTCTTCCATTTGGAATGTATCCACCAAAGCCTGCCCAAAACACCGGTTCTTCCATTTAGAAAGTAGCCACCAAGGCTTGCCCAACAGACTCCAGTTCTTACATTTTAACGTACCCACAGAAGCATGTCCATCTGCCATGGTGCATGTTCCCATCAATGTTTTCTAATGGTCACAGTAAGGAAATTTATATTTAAATACATATATGCAATATTATATTTTTTTACTCAAGTTTGATTCCATTCATTGGAATGTTACTTGCTATCACTTACGTGACTGCAAAATAAAAATCCCGCTTTCACACAGAAGTCTTAGCTAACTCAGAAATATTTGCTACTTGGAAATCATTTGTTAACTTAGACAAAACTAAAAGGAGTTAAGAAATGTTTTAGTATGCTTCCAATATTTGCAATACGGGTATGTGGCGTATATATGAGCATTGCAACAGAGAGGTATGAAATACAAAATTTTTAGGTTCAAAAAGTATTTTTTGTGGAATTCGCCAAGAATGAGTCGACTGTGGGAGTAAAAAGCACATTCCGGAAGTACTATAGTGATATTCTGAGGGTTTATCTATATATGAGATAAAGTATTATCTATGAGAGATGTAAAGAACATTCTAGCTAAGACCATTACACGAAAATACGCAAGTCAACCACATACGAGAAACACTTGTTACGGGTAATAAGTAGTTCAAAAATTTCGCTATGTGGTCACTGTGCCTCTTTCATTTGACAGGCTGGGACCATCTATTATAATAGTTATCACAATTTTTTATATATATTTTTTCCTGTCCTCTAATTACTTTTCCGCTGACGCATACATTTCCAGACATTTTAAACTAATCAGTGGATAAGCAATTTTTCATGTATATGGAAAAATTAACAATTTTTGAATTTGTTCATACACCAGTACAGCAAATTGTCGGTCTCATATAAGTTTGCGAGATTATGACAGTCAGATAAGGGCAATTTGACGTATGCGAAACAAACAATGTGCCACTTAGAAAATCCTGTATCAGCTGATGCATGAACGAACAAAAATTATTATTACGTTGGCTTTTTTGAGCGCACTGCCGACGCACATCAGACGAGCAGAAAAAAACCTAGAATACGGAGTTCTTAGATTGATTAATATTTTTTATTTTACGTGCTCTTTAACAACGGATTTTAGTTTTAAAAACTTAACTTCGTGCTAAAGTAGTAATGTGCAAGTGTTCAAAATGAAATGCACATTAAAACGATCGGTATTAAAATTGAACAACTTCAAACCTTGGGAGTTCGTTTCACGTTGTATCCCCACTCTCCATCCATGCTTTCCACAAGCGCTTGATATAAATTTCAAAAGTGTACAGAAATTTCACAGAGTATTGTTTTATTATTTTTAGGAAAAAATTTAACGAAATATATTTCAAACTCTTGTCGTTTCCAGCCAGTAATAGGAGATGGGTCAACTTTTAAAACGACGACATCAGGAGGCAGGTCAACGTACTGCCACCTGTTGAGACAACATATTAGACTCACAAAGCGCTACCTGACATGCCATGCGCGCCATCTGTCTCTCTCCCGAAGCACTAATCAGCCAGAAAAATAAAGCATTCTTGTGAAAATAACAAATTTACGAACATATACAAATGGTTTTATTTTTCGAGACCTCCGTATAATTTTTAAAATACCATGTATTTCCATGTATAGAGATTTTGTTTATTAGTAATTTCTGTGTGCCAGTAATCGTTACGGTTACGTCCACTACACGTCATGTTGTTCTGTCGCCCGCTTTGCAAAGTCGTTGGTGATTTGGCGAATGAATGAACGTTGTCAAGCAAGTTCCCCATTTTTTTTATTTTTTTATTATTAACATATAAGGTGTAACGTCCAAAGTGTGATAAGGACTAGAATTACCGTTTCACAAATGTGAACGGAAATTCGCTGTCTCGGATAAATTTAAAAAAGAGTTAGCAAACAATATATATTTTGCAAGGTTTTATATTTTTACTTTTAAAACCTACGAATTTTTTAGAGAGTTGTCAGTCTATAAATACCTTAAAATTTGTTAAGCATAACAGTTCATTGGCAAGTGGATTAGCTGACACCGTCTTTAAAGAAAATGTATCCTCCACTTGATGCACCCGCTGTTGGCGAAAGGATACATGAAATAAAAGTAAATATTTGGCACTACTTTCGTCAAACCGTCAAAAACTCGCCCACTTATATGAGACAGACAATACCTGACATCAAGTGTTTTTTCCAATTTTCTCGCCCAGACTACAATATATTTTCCTTCGTGAAAGAAACTAATATCAATTTATATATTTTATAATTATATGTAGCATAAGAAATGCCGCAATGGCAATATGATCAAGAATTCATTTGCCACCAAACATAGCTATGCTAAGCTATAACTTTAGTGTTAACGCTAATATCGAGGCTGTCCATGCCGGTTGTTTTATTTGGTTCATATCCGACCAAACCCATCGATTTTACTGGACTTTATTATGACCTCGCGTAATATAACAAAATATTTTTTTGGCATAACTTCATGAAATCGTTGTAATGCCCCATGGTTCACAACAGTGACGACAACAATAAAAATAGTTAAGGGGATAGTCACATCCATCGATTTTTGGATTATACAATATGGGTGACATGAAAATAATAAATTGTTGTGCAATAAATTACGTCATTTGCAGTAATAGCGATATTTTACACATTGACATTTTAATGTGGAATTTTTTTTCCTGATTCTGTGCTCCTTTCTAAATAAAAAGGTTTTTTCTTTTCTGCGAAGAACTAAGAAAATTTATAACTGACAAAACGCAAACCACAAAGTAAAGTAGGACGTCTAAACCTGATTATATTAAAGCAGTTCGACGACTGGTATCTTGTAGGCGATTATTACGTGGGCACCAGAAGGTGGTGAGAATATAGAGCAAACTGGTATGCAGTGCTTAGAGGTTAGCTGCTGGTCAGCCTAAATATCCAGAGCATTTTTTTTTCATTTCACCATATGATCAATGTTAAGACTACATTTAACACTTGTAGAAGTAATTTATTACTGAAACAATCCAGGTGGACTGGATGGAACGATATCGTCGACTTTGGGCTTAAGCTATACGCCCTACTCTCTTCATTCCTTTGGAAATCTTCGCTCTTTCCTCTTTCATGCACTGAGAAATCATGTTTTTTGAACATCTTCCTTGGTATATATATATATATATATATCTTTCCTCGAGAAAATGTCCTATAATTTTAAAATTTCTGATGTGTTTGTCTTTACGCGTCCTTAAGACTATACCAGTAATAAGTGAGATTAATACGCAGAATGACTCGAAGAGTTTATTAAAGTGTTACGAAGTTCCTATACTTAGAAGGCCCCGTCGTGTTTAATATCAAAGAATGATCTTTAAAATTGTAACCTATTAACCTGGAACTTTTTCTATTTCATTGATTTCTAATCCATCTCTAATGACCTCGCTTCGCAGTCTATGAGTAGCTCAGCCCTACCTACTTGGGTATGGCTCAATCCCATAAAAATATTTTGTTATATTACGCGAGATCACAATAAAGGCCAGCGAAATCGATGGTGTTTGTCATATGTAAACCAAATCAAACAACTCGCAAGAATAACATTGACATTAGCATCAACACTAAAATAATAGCTAAGCGTGGCTATGTTTGGTGGCAAATGAATTCTTGATCATATTGTCATCACGCCATTTCTTAGTAGCACTTAGCATTTATTTCAAACTTTCTTTATAGTCATTGACGTGTGCCGAGTGTGTACAGCACTGAGCAAGCACCAGCTTACCTTGCAACAGTTTACCACACGCCACTGTCACAGCGATAGAGGAGGTAGCGATATGTTTTAACTCATTCAGCCACAGGCAAATATATAATTTTAGGCGTTGCAACAATCATATATTTTGTGCGAAACTGTACCGATATCGATACGACGTTTGGTCATACATCGGGCGCCATACAAATCTGTCCGTTCTTCGTCTGACTAGCAGCAGCGGTTTATAAGGCTACAGACTATTGTTTCTACAGCGATTGATGTTTCCCACACGTAGGGAACCTTACTCATTGGACGGTATGATATACTGTGTACAGTGCAGACCATAAAGCCACTTCATATTCAACGTCCCATATGCAGCATACTGTGGCTGAAAGGGTTTAATTAACATGGATATCGTCACAGAAATGTTTAGACTTGCTCTCTTGTGGAAACAAGGAGTGGGTGCCTGTGTGAAAACTGTCCATTGGTGGCTTTCTTTGCGAGATTCCACGTCATTCTTCCGAACATTTTTAGGACCCAAGGACCTACCACTTTCTGAAATACTCCCCAGGGACACCGAATAAACACGTTCCACTAGCAATAGTAAGAAAAACGTAATTTTTCCTGGCGTTTTGCCAACTAAATTCGCAAGTGTTTTTTTTTTCTTTTTTTTTTGCGGTGCACATGCTCCTAGGATATATAACTCGCAAGTTAAAATAACTGAAGTCAGTTTAAATGATCTCTTTCAAAGACGGTTTGCATTTTTTTTAATTACTAAATTTTTTTACCTTTATGTTTCAAAACACATAATAAAAACATATTATAGTAAATAAAAAAAACTTTCCAAAGTATTTAAAATGCTATGTCTCTAGATCTTCCAAATTTCAAAAACCCCAAGAGAATTTTTATTGATTAAGGACTAATCCGGAGTGTTGTTCTGGTTACACTAATGTTTAAAAACATAATTTTTAAATAAGAAAACATTTACAGTTAGAATTTCACATGTTCAATTAGGTTTACCATTATCTAGAAATAACAGCACAATGCATTTAGAAATGAATATCTTTCGACAAAGATTACTTTTTTCAAACTTACTTCAGTTATCGCAAAGTATTGTAATTCTTGTGACACGCCTAAGGCCACGACGATTGGAACGCAGTGGACGAGGCACTCCATTAGCTGACGACCAGCCAATCATGAAAGTTATACCTTACTAACGCAGTGTTCGTTGCAGTGTCACAAATAGGACGGCGGTAATCGGGAATAAAGAGACAAACATATATGTGTATTGGATGGTGTCGGCGACTCGCTAACATTTTTCTTTCAATGCCATTAAATATCTACCGTTCTTCAAACATTAACTTTCTAGACAATTTTTAATACACACGTTTAATTAAAAGGGCTTTTAGGAAAATTTTTATAAATGTGGGGAATACGATGTAGCATAATGTCCGTATAACCTTCACATGGCGCAATTTTCACAGCAATGACAATAAAACGAGATGGGGAAAATTAAAAACATGAAAGACGAATTTGAATTAAATGTTGAAATTTAATGTACTCATATGAAAGACAGTAAGTTTTCCCAGGGCATTGCTGTGGAGGATGCAGAGAAGGAAACGCTGGCGTTGGCACCCGGCGAGGAGAAGCTGACGTCAGTCGTGGGCGTGGGCGTGGTCGTGTTCGCTGCCGATGGAGTGCCGCTACTGGTCCAGCTGGGTGCCCTTGACCACGTGACCTGGCTCGTGGTCTGCTCACGCCATCGCCCCAGCCACCAACAGCAGAGCGATCGCCACTACCTGCTCGCCACACAGCACACACACGTCATTGATGCACTTCTGTAGTCCGTTCACATTTACTTCGACCTTTCCTCAAATCCTGCTAATGATCTGCTTTCTGGACATTCCTCCGCCTCTTGCAAACGAAGCCTAACGAGGTAGTATCATTCCATCTTAGATTTTCCTTACAAAACTTCGCAATGGAAATTTATGTCCAGACATAAAAAAAATTTTATCTCGACAAGACAAAGAGGACTTCTTAATGAACATTGAGAATTTTATACTGTTTAAATAATTGTATTTTTCCATATGGGAAAGAGATTATTAAATATTTAGGTAATATTTGATAATGGTTACACAAGTGAAATTTATCATGTAAGAAAAATAAATAGTATTTCTAAATAACAGTAACGACATTACCTTTGCCTAGGCAAGCCTGCATTTTAAATGTTGACTCAGAAAATTAAGTTACGAAGGAAAGTACATAGATTTAAGTAGGCAAGGATATTTCCACCTAGTCTAGGAAATTACACAAAACTAACAATGTGCGCATTCAGTTTTCAAATAGGAACTATTTCCCTTTGGTTTTATTTACATTAATTATAAATGAAATTTATTAGTTTATAGATAAAATAAAAGTGAATGTTAAATATCACCAAGAATGAGTTACTTATATATATAGACGGAAGTATAAGACGCTTGTAATTCAAAACAGATTTAGGAAACAACGAAAACCTTGCACATGGGGTGACCTTTCAATGCTTAGATTAAAAAAGAGTAAAGATACCGCGAATAGACTACATGTATCCACGCACATCACTGTCGCACTACTGTTGGCGGCTCGCAGTCAAGTGAGCTCTTCTGAAACCAACCTTTCAGAATATCTTTGCCTTACTGCCTTAAGGGACGCAATTATAATATTGGGTTGGGAATATTTCTCAGCAGGATTTCTTGAAAATCTGGTTGGTATCTTCTTTGAGCCGGAAAATTCATTTACATATACTGCTCAACTTCTAGACATTTCTTAAAGCAGCCAAAAGTACATTCCTACTTGAAAATCAAATTTGCCTGTGACCTCGTGCTAAAATTAGATTTACTTGCCTATGGTTTTGCTAGGCTCCTTATTTCTGAAATCGACACTGTACATTTTACTGGTCTGTATGCCGCTTCCAATGTGGAAAATGGCCGCCTCATAGTATCATAAATTTCACAAAAGTTAGCTTCCTGTCCTCTCTCGTTTGTTTATTCTGCGGTTAGAATAAACGTAAATGCATTTGATATGGATAGATTTGCATGCCTTATTTATGTTTGTGTTTCATTTTACGCATTTGTCACTCAAAGAGGATTCTGTTGACAATGCAGGCTTTCATATTTCCTCTATAAATTTTTGTAATTGTGTGACTTAGGTGTTATATCTATGCCATTTGTGACAGTTAAGTACCACGTCCTTTGATGGCTTTAGAATGAAAATAGCGCAGTGTGCTCATGCCAGCTGCGCAGTAACCAATATGTGTGTCATAACATTCGACTGTTTATTTATTTATTTATTTTAACTGCTCTATCAAAACAATTTGGGTAGACGTTGAGGTTAGAATACTGTTATGTAAAAGTTATTTTGAACGTTATAATACTGACATACTAGAATATACTCAGGTAAGTCAAAATATTTTATTCAAATAAAAGGTTGGTTCCATTGAAAAAACAAATGTGAACTAATAAGCTCGTCATAGTTCTGTTGACGAGCGTGAGTCAGTGTAGGGTGGTGGCAATGAAGTTTGGGTGGCTTTTAACAGCGGTGTCTTAAGTGTTGATGAACGTAAAGCGAGATGATTATGGAGCGTGCCGGTATGCAAGGGCGAGGGAAATGGTAGATCCCCGAGAAAACCCCTCCAACAGCGGCATCGTCCAGCGCGATTCCCAAGTGCGAAAAATCGGGAGCGACCCCGCCGGGAATCGAACACTTTTCCCGTAGGTAGGAGGTGAGCATTCTGACCACTACACCACCACGACCGCACCACGTACATGTAAGAAAGTGCTCCAGGGGAAGCGGAGTAGTCAACTGATGTGGAATGCTGCTGATATGTGGATCACCATAGGAAATAATGCGCCTAAGCAGCTTCCCACTGAGGACTCATGAAATGTACCTTTGAAAATTATCCTGCCCGTAGTGCTGCCTTTAACTCCGCGTGTTTGGACGTATTAGCCCNCTCATGAAATGTACCTTTGAAAATTATCCTGCCCGTAGTGCTGCCTTTAACTCCGCGTGTTTGGACGTATTAGCCATACAGCAATGTTGGCAGCAAGTTAAGACAAATATTTATGTTTCAAAGGTTTATTACAGATGTGGTGTTTGAATTGCTGATATTCCTATTTTTTTTAATAGCAGGTTAATTTGGTTGAAACATGGCTTGAATCATCCAACCTTCAAAGTAGGGAGAGAGTGCAAGATATTAACCATATTTACTTACACTGTCGTATGGTGCAGACTCGTAACTTTGTTATTCGAACGATAAGTCAAACAGTGGTATTCTTCCGCCGTTTAACAAGAGACTGTATTTTATTCCTTTCAGAAGAAAACACTTACTATGCCTTACTTTATTTCTTCGTGCAAAATAGTCGTCGCTATATTTTGTCGCATCTTGGAATGAATTACCGTACAATTACCTCACCGACAGAGCTCAATAAAATGGCATGATCTATCTTCCATGTCATCCAGGAGTTTGTTATGCGCCACAACTTCGTTCGCATGTGTGTTGTATTGCTCCCCCACGAAACAAGGCATGTGNCATCCAGGAGTTTGTTATGCGCCACAACTTCGTTCGCATGTGTGTTGTATTGCTCCCTTACGAAACAAGGCATGTGCCAACCAAGTTACGTATACAAGGGTAGGAATCAGGCTTCGCGTATGGTTGTACGGGGAACTATGGCAAGTAAGAGTGGAGCGAAGTGATCGGTGCATGGGCACCTGTCGCAGAAAATATATAACAACGGTCAGAATTTCTCAAGCATTCTAAAACACTACCCGGTTGGGGCCGCCCGAAAACCACGCAATGCGAAAATGTGTTAGCGGCAGTGTCTCCNCTCATGAAATGTACCTTTGAAAATTATCCTGCCCGTAGTGCTGCCTTTAACTCCGCGTGTTTGGACGTATTAGCCCTACAGCAATGTTGGCAGCAAGTTAAGACAAATATTTATGTTTCAAAGGTTTATTACAGATGTGGTGTTTGAATTGCTGATATTCCTATTTTTTTTAATAGCAGGTTAATTTGGTTGAAACATGGCTTGAATCATCCAACCTTCAAAGTAGGGAGAGAGNTATGTTTCAAAGGTTTATTACAGATGTGGTGTTTGAATTGCTGATATTCCTATTTTTTTTAATAGCAGGTTAATTTGGTTGAAACATGGCTTGAATCATCCAACCTTCAAAGTAGGGAGAGAGTGCAAGATATTAACCATATTTACTTACACTGTCGTATGGTGCAGACTCGTAACTTTGTTATTCGAACGATAAGTCAAACAGTGGTATTCTTCCGCCGTTTAACAAGAGACTGTATTTTATTCCTTTCAGAAGAAATTACTTACTATGCCTTACTTTATTTCTTCGTGCAAAATAGTCGTCGCTATATTTTGTCGCATCTTGGAATGAATTACCGTACAATGAACTCACCGACAGAGCTCAATAAAATGGCATTATCTATCTTCCATGCCATCCAGGAGTTTGTTATGCGCCACAACTTCGTTCGCATGTGTGTTGTATTGCTCCCCCACGAAACAAGGCATGTGCCAACCAAGTTACGTATACAAGGGTAGGAATCAGGCTTCGCGTATGGTTGTACGGGGAACTATGGCAAGTAAGAGTGGAGCGAAGTGATCGGTGCATGGGCACCTGTCGCAGAAAATATATAACAACGGTCAGAATTTCTCAAGCATTCTAAAACACTACCCGGTTGGGGCCGCCCGAAAACCACGCAATGCGAAAATGTGTTAGCGGCAGTGTCTCCTTGCTGTATTTTCGTAGCTCGCGCTCCTAGACATGACGAGTGCATGTTTATGTCTGGAGTGCAGGATTCTTCTGAGGTTCCCAAATAGCGTGCCGTGACCCTACTGTCTTGAGACGAGATGAAAGAAAACATACAAGGCCTAAAAATAATTCAAAATAGTTCACTGTGTGGTTCCGGAGCTCGTGCCCCCATGACTGACCCCCTGATATAAATTTAATGTGGTCTGCAGTTTTTCTATATTCTATTCAAGGTAAAGTGAACACTTTTGAAAGTCCTCTCAATTGGAATAATAGTCAGTAAATATATTTTATTTTATCCCTAGACGTTAACTTCCAGTTGCGGTGGATTATACACACTGTGTTTATTACTTAAATGGCAATATTTATTTAAATAGGTGGTTAAAGGATAAAAAATGGCTAAATGGAAAAAGTTACCAGTGTCTGAAAAGTGTTCACTTTACCGTGAACAGCCTATAAAAAAATTGCCTTACCCGAGGCAGAGGCGTATCCAGAAATTGGCTTCAGGCATGGAAAGGGGGAGGGGGGTATAAAAAAATTTCTATAATGTTAAAAATTATTAGTTAAAAAATCATTTATAACCAATGGGCTAATATACAGATATGGAACCACAAAATGCTATTAACATCCTTCATGTTCAAAAGAGATCACACATTTCTTATATTTAAAAAATAAAAGTTGTAATTTTGTTTTAAATTTAAATTTAAATTTTTTTTTATCTCCTGGAAGCCTAGGGGGGTGGGGGGGGTTATGTCTCTACGCCCCTAAACCTTGGCATTCTGTTTATAATATATATGTTTTTACCAAGAAATATTTATGGAAGCAGCATCTACCGTATTAATTCTGTTGCTGCTCTAAGAAATATTCTAAGTCAGCTAGTACGAAAACTACGAATAGTGTCACACCTCAGTCGTCACACTAAGGAATTTTCTCACATTCTCTCTCTTTCTTTCTCTCTTTCTCTCTCTTTCCCCACCTCTATTATTGCCCCCTTCATTTTTGTAAAAGAACTAAAAACACATTTATTAATTTGGAAATATTTATTTTTCTGAAATGGGTTTAAAATAATATTTTTTTTTAGTTAGCAATCGGTTCGTGAACATCAAAATGTTCTCAGTATATTCGGCTTGAAGTGCTTTTCTTCTTGTCAGCTTTCCCACAACAAAATAATTATTTTTTTTTCCATTGTGTGTAATATTGTTTTGTTTCTTAAACTTAAATGGTTTGGTTACTGCAGAATCGACATATTATACTTGCGTGACTGTGCTTGTTGGGGCAGCAGTGTCACTACTTCCTCGGCGTACATTACGAGTAGTTTCCTCGTCGCTGAAGTACTCCTCACCGCTAGACACAGGTACACACACCATAAGTAACGTCATAACATAAGGACAAACAACTCTGTTTTGTGTTTTAATGACAAATTATAAAACAGTAACTGGTGATAACTTTTCGCCACCCGTTTCCATTTACGTTGAACTGAGGCCTGTCCACAGTAAAGTGAGCACTATTGAGATCAACCTTTTGAAACAAATAACTTCCAGAAACTACACGTATGCTACAGCACGCACTCGCACGCAAGCTCACAGTTAAGTTGGAAGTGAATTAAGGAAAAATAGTTCTACGCTTTTACTTTGCGTTGAGAGTGTGACGTTTAAACTTATGGCTACTGAAGTAAATGTTTCTGGTTTTAGATTCACAAGAGCAATTATTTGCTTATAACTACCACATATACTTTTCTAAAAATACTGCACGGTTTCACTTGGATGACGCATGAATAATGTGAGACGATACATAGTAATGTTAATATGACATCGGCAATGCTGGAAGAATGCAAAATGTGAAGTAAAGTAGATCCTAAACAGGGCTTTCAAAATTTCTCAGTTTACCGTGAACAGTCAATAGAGTGGCCTCCAATGTATCACTGTAGCCAACTGTACAACACGCAGAGTTCATTAAAAAGTAATACAGACACTAACAAAATTGTTAGAAAAGTACGATTTAAGTTGCATATGAAAAAAAAAACCATTCAGTAATAATTTCAAAAATGTTGATATAATTTACTTATTTAAGTGTTTAAAAAATTAACTACGAGTATATTTTAATGAAAGTTTAAGCGTATTCCCAATTTCGGATACTTCGGAGAGCAGATTTTGCTATGAAAAAAGTCAAGCAAGATTATTCTATTAATTACTCTGATACTGTGTAATAAAACGTTAGGGGCTAGTAATATCGTTCACAAATATTTTCAATCATTTATCAATTACTGCCACTAAAGTTATCACTTTTATAACCGAAATATATGTGCGTAAAATATATTGTTAAAATTGTTTATTAATATTAGTAGACATACTAATATTTTCCTACGTACAACCGTGGTAATTATTATATTTGCCCTACTTGACGAATGTTTTCTTGCGAAATGTTCTTTCTCAATCCTCCATAATGGAAATATGCTCATATTTTAATACAAATGTACTCTTATTAATTTCAGCAAAACATTTTACTGTTCTGCAAAATATATGCATTATTCTCTCATATGCAATATAAATCATTACTTGCGACAATTTTGNAAACATTTTACTGTTCTGCAAAATATATGCATTATTCTCTCATATGCAATATAAATCATTACTTGCGACAATTTTGGTAGTGTGAGTACTACTTTTAATGAACTCTGTATGTTGTACAGTCGGGTGCGGCGTTATACTGGAAACCACTATCTCTGTATGTTGTACAGCCGGGTGCGGCGTTATACTGGAAACCACTATCTCTGTATGTTGTACAGTCGGGTGCGGCGTTATACTGGAAACCACTATCTCTGTATGTTGTACAGTCGGGTGCGGCGTTATTCTGGAAACCACTATACTTCTACATCAATGAGGATGACTCTGCAGCCTCCGTCATTATATTCAAATCCTTAGTTTACAGTTCATAACACAGTGACGTGCAGATAATCATCGGACCTTCATCTCACATCGTATTACGCATGTGGTTCAAAATGGCCGACGCTGGTGCAAAGTTACCGCAAATGATTTAACTTATTCGGAACTAACAATTAGTTTATTTTAAAATTCAGTTTCCTCTCTTAGGCGCTGTTATTGCATTATTGCAACACAAATATTTTCCCAATAATTTTTCTGACTGTTTTCATTATGTGGTGGTAACGCAGGCTGGGCACCGTGTCATGTATATGCAGGCACGTATCCAGGAACGGGTACGGGAGGTCTGTATCCCTCCCAGAGATAAAAAACACTCTTGACTAGAGTATAATGTAAGGTAACACATCACTCAGAAATACAATTTGTTAGATAGAAGATTTTGAAAACACAACTGTTGTAGGAGCTCACCAATTGTTAGCTGAGGTGGTCAACCTTACAGCCCATCGCAAAGCTCCTTTTAACTTCGGTCTGCTGCCTGATGTTAATTAATTTTCATATTTTCAAAAATTATTTTTTTCTTTAAATTGCATGCCCTTGTGAGGTATTTAAATGCGTACCGTAACATCTCTTTATAATGGCCATGATGTCACTATAATCAAAAACTACATCGTATGAACAACAATTTATTGACGTAGATAGAATTTCAGTCTGACAAGAACAAACATTAATTTTTAAGAAAATTTTACTAACAATATACGTATTTATTGTTTTATTAATTATCTTCATTTTCACACAGGAAATACCTACATTACATAGATTAGATATTTGTTTAATGTAAAGTACATTATATATGTACATTTATTTATTACCAATTTGCGCAGTTCCACTAGCCTGTTTCTTTTCTGTCGCAGAGGGACGGGAACAAGACCACCAACTCCATACCTCCCTCCCTTCTCAAAGCTCCACCTCGACTACACCCATGCTGAACCCCTTCAAACAAAAGTCCTAGATACGCGCCGGTATATATGTACGTGTGTATGGATATATATTTATATAACATTTACAAATCAGAAATTTTACAGCCCACCACTTTTCATGCGGGATTGAGAAGAACAAAACAGAGACGAAAAATGTCATGTATTATTTTGCATAAGAACTGTTTTTTACTAGATATAAACAACACACATATTTCCTCTCTGTTTTTTTTCATATGAATTATAAATGAAATATCATAATTTATAAATAGAATATAAGTAAATGTTCAGTTTAACCAAAAGTAAGGTAGTTGATATTAACACAAGTATAAAAAAATTGTGATACACTGAATATTTAGGAAATTTAGATTCAGGAGTTTTTAACATACCGCGAACAGGCTACACAGGTAGAACCAGCCAGTCACAGCGCGAACACAAGAGTCCACAACCAAATACTGGGCAGTGGAAAGGAGGCAAGGGAGCTTCTACCAACTATACCAAAAGTCCTTCCGCTCGCAGAGAATTTTTCTGTTTTTCTTCCGTATTTCCGTTACATATTTCGTACTCTAAACACGTTCTTGAAGTTCCTGAAGCAATTCAGGAAGAAATTTTCCATGGCAGCATGGGGGTCCGTTAACACAGGATAGAGAGACAAAACCGCATGAACGAGAATTTCAAGTTATAATTTCTGCATCGTCTGCATAGTTACTGGCCACCACTTTAAATCTGTCGACGTAACCATTATGAAGGAGGGACGGGAAAGGCAATCTCAGCGTTAGCTTCCTACCCTTGTACCTACACATGGCTGCTCGGAGGAAAACGAGTTAAATTTCTGGCAGAATGCCAGTACCAACCTAAACGTTTGGCACAACCCATCCTCAAATTTAGTGGTTTGATTGCCATAAAGTACTTAAACAGTTATGTCTTCAAATGTATTCTTCTTTGTTTGTTCCTGGTCGTGCGGGTTTTCTCGTGGATCTCTTGTTTCCCACCCTTGCATTCCGGCCCTGCCCCATATCAACCTCGTTTCATCTTCATCCACTCTCAAGGCCTCGTTGTTAAGAGACGCCTAAACCACTCCACTCACTAAACATTTTTCCTAATTGTTTTCTGCTTAATCAGGATCAAATAAATCTTTCAAGGACATTAAACGAGTTAGGCTACCTTACGACAGATTGGAGTACGACCTAACTGCCTTTTTATTCAGGTACCGATTACCATAAAGGATCCTGTTTTCTCCAAATTGTAATATTATTCAAAATTTCGAAAGAATCGTAGGTTGATAAACATAATTTCAGTGATTTATAGTAGCGCGTGGTAACTTAACGCGGCGGCCTAGTGCGGGACTTCATGTGAGAAGGATGGGGTTTAACATGTTAAGACGTAGTGATACATAACCATCGCTGAATACGTTCGTTGAAGTCTACAGGTTTCTGGTAGCCAATATAGAAAAATCAAGAAACGACAAACCTTCTAACAGTTTCAGTTTACTTGATGGGTAAATAGTCTGGTGGAATGATACATGCCTGTACATCTCACGCCGCAATAAACGTGCACATTTACGGCGTAATAAATAGCCCTACAGTAAAGCACCACGATAGCAAAATATTTGCTCACACATTTAGCGAAGAGTATAATCTCGGTTTTACCGTTTCTTTGTTTTTCAGCGTTCCGTTTCCCAAAACCTTTAGAACTTTATCATTGTGTTTTTGTACTATTCCCTCTTAAAAGATTTTAGGTGCGTTTAGGCCATATTTCACAGTTTCACTTTCCAGCAATAAACACCTTGTCCATCTCTGCCCCGGCCACATGTCTACAAACAATTTTTGTAAAATTTCTAATACCCTGGACATTGCTGTTAAATTAAGTTGAGTGATTTGGGTGGCTCTTAACATCGTGGTCTTGAGAGCCGATAGGGTTGAAGTGAGGTGAGTATGGAGCAGCGCCAGAACGCAGAAGCTGGGAAAACGAGAGATCTTCGAGAAAACCCACCGACTAGCGGCATCGTCGGGCGCGATTCCACGCACGAATATAAACCCCGCCGAGAATCGTACCTGGTTCACCTTAGTGGGAGGTGAGTAGTCTGACCACTACACCACTGCGGCCCCGTGGGTAAATTAAGATTTATTGACTCGAAAACACAAACACTTATTACTATACTCATATTTGCTCTCTTGTAGCATGGTTGCTGTCTTCAAAGGGTAAAAAGATTTTTTTTTTGAAATCCTTATTGTAAAAGGCAGATGAAACTGGCCTAAAATAATTTAAGGCTCCCGCCTACCTCAAAAATTTTTCCGCGTTTGAGGTATAAGACCGAGAAGCCCGAGAGCGATAAGGGTGACATATCCATGCGCATCAAGTGCCTCATCGCCGCTAAGCCCAAGCCTCTGAACTGGCGTGGTGTTCTTGTCGCACTGCTTTTACCTATGGGACTTTAAGTGGTTACCATTTTATTTTATTTGTGTAAACGCTGTAGCAGGCTCCAATGCATGTCCCTAACGTAATTTTGTATGGATTGTACGCGTATTTTGTAAGATACAATGCTTTGAAAAGCAGTTTTTTCCCATTTTGGAGTACTGAAAAGGGGTGTTTTTATTTAATGTGAGTGATGTCTTGAAAGCACCCAACAAACAATCTTCGTCTAAAGTGTGTGTTGTTTTCTAAGATCATCAAATTGTACCCACACTTAATAGTTTCTTTGAAAAACGTGTATTTCAAACACACCGCAACGCAGCTCAAGCAGCAGGTAGGCATGAGTCTTAGTGGCACTGCCTACCGCCTGGCAGCTGCGACATTTAAATAGGAAATCCCATGTTAAGGGAATTTCGGCTCAGTGCGTTAGTTTAAAGATAGGCGTGCGTTTCAAACAAAATGTATTCTTCACGATTTTTTTTAGAAGAAGTTCCCTACAGCGGAGATGTTTCCATAATATGTATAGCCTGTTTGCAAAAAAATTTTAAAATTTTTTTTTACAAAAAAGTGCATACTGCCTATCTATATTGAACATATACGCTCGTAGGGATCTTCTCCGAAAAAATTCGTGAAGAATACCTTTATTTTTAAACGCCTATTTTTAAAATAAGCGCACAGAGGCGAAATTTCCTTAACATGGGATTTCCTATTAAAATGTCGGAGATGCCAGCTGGGAGAAAGTGCCCTTAACATAAAAACTCTATCCTTTCGCTCGGCCGGTCCATCATTATGCAACATCCTTCAGCAGCGACAGTTCTTAAGGCCTTAGTCTAAAGGAATAATTTTTAATGAGTGATTGTTGTTGATATATTACCTGGTAATACTGCGCATGAGGATCAGACCTGCTTCGATGACTACCGGCGTCACAATAATGAGGAGCCAAATCAGGATGAAGAGCGTCGATTTGTTCATATCCAGAAACTGGAACATTTTTTTTACAAAGGCATGTACATTCCGTGAAGACTGCCATTACTCATCACCGAAATGCAGAAACATGAATTTGTTCAATCAACTAGATTATTCGCTATTACTTGATCTCAATGTAATTAAATATCTTTGTCAAATCATTGTTTTTTTTTCGATGTGTTATGGTAGGGTGCGGTGGAGTGAAGATTGGACACACTGTCCAGGGAGTACAAAAATAGACACAAAAAAAAAACTGAAATATAACGAATTAACTTGCTCAATTTATATTTTTATCTATTAGATAACAAAGAACACGATATTTTTTTGGCCATTTCCTAGCCATAAACAATTATGTTAAATACAAATAAATTTTCAGCTAAACAACTTTGAAATATTATTTAATACGTTTTGTGGTCTTTAATTTTTTTAATTAGCCACGTAGGTTTCAATTTTAAAACAAAGTGCACTGTACCGGAAATTGTTTGCTGTGGTCAATTTTGGTCTCCAAAGTGTGTGCAATCCCCCCTCCCGAATTACTTAATATCTCAAGCAGCGTTACAGGTTGTCCATTCTTTCCTCCGTTCTCGGCCGATGTACTCCCATTTAGACGGCAAAAACTGTATGCCTTATTTTTTTCAGGACTGAATCAGATACAATATGTAACAATTCAAAATCCATAGGCTGATTCTAAGGTGGTAATATTTTTCAGGTAAAATTAATGTAGTTCACATAAAGTGATCAAAAGAATTTTAAGTTTTGTTTGTTTGTAATTTTTACCTTGCCACGCCCGAATGGTAATGTAATCTTATGGCCCCCATGCCAGAGTTTAATTGCACTGCTGAACAAAAATTTGAAACATCCTAAAGAAAGAGACTTTAAAATGTAATTAAATTAATTACAAAGGAACAAATACTATGCTGATAAGAGAGACATACGATGCTTATTGGGGAAAGAAAAAGCGTGAAACGACTCACAACGCACAGTTCAACAAGAAGGCTATATTCCAAAGATATCACTTTTAAGCTGGCAGTAAATGGTGAAATTCTGTTTATTTATACGTTTTTGTTTGACCTAAATTGTGATATACTTGCTCTAGCCAAAACATTAAGTATTAACTTTATTTTGTACGTGTTTTTCTCTACAACCAAGAACAAATAGTATGAAAAACAATATTTTTGACATTAAAATTTTATAAACAAGCTTATTTTGTTGTAACAAATTACCAATGTAAGCGGATCATCCTGTCACAGTTCAACAAAATAATGGNTCAACAAAATAATAGTGTAATACAACGATATAAAAAAATCTCGTTTTACGACAGAGCATTAAACATGTGTAAATATTTTGCTATATTACAATTCTTAGTGCTAAGAACAAAGGTAACTTAGTAGATTCTAATACAATACAAATCTTAAGAATTTAAACAATTTCTCTTACAAAAATATTGCAATCATCTAATTTGCTTACATACAAAACGGAAAAATCCGGTACACATGCGACACCAGTTTGGTTGCTAAACTATTAGCTTTGAGCTTCCTAACCGGAGTAGAATTAACCTTACGACAGGGCCTTGAAGGGGTTAAAGGTTGAGTCACTTTTACGCCTATCACTTAAAACACAAAGTTCACAGAATCTATGGTGGTTCACATGTAAGCAGATTGTCTGCGTTACCATTCTGCTCTTTGGTTGCAGGTTGTTTACGACCACGCCATTTCATTCGTTATTTTTAATGCCAGGATTCCGAAATATGACATGGGCAACAAACTAGACCTTTTCATGTTTCTACTCTCTTTAATGTTTAACGTTGTAGTACGATCTCTTACTTAATTATTTACAAGAGACTGCCACATTTATTTTATACTTTAAAAATCACTTTACACCCTTGGGCTATCTATCGGTTTATTCAAAAACTACATTTATTTAATACCAATTGTTTTATTAAACTAACGTTTGTATCCACGTATATAAATGCATACATTGAACTATTCTATGCTGTTACATCAATGCACATTGATTATTGAAGGCATTAGTGGTGTAAAATGTGAGCCAACAGACTTCTGGAGAATATGGTCAAAGTTTGCTCTTTCGGCGAACAGAAATTTCGGCAGGGCATAAAAATCAATTTATCGGCGTGTCTCGTGCGGGAGACGGGAACGGTTTCTAATTGGTTAACCTGATTTCCCGCTCTGTCTGCTCAGCGTGATCGGCTCGCAGTTGAACCACGCACAACTAGTTGGAAGGAGTAGTGACTCACCTCCTCAGACTCCTCAGGAAGGTCGCTCTGGAACTGCTGGTCTCCGGGCGTGGTGTCGGTTATTGGAGCTGCTGTTGTTGGAAACTCCGGAGTGTCGGACGTCGACCTGCAACATGGTCCTGCTTGTCAGCGCAGTGTAACTGAGCAGAGAGACGACACTTTCTCGTATATACTGCGTCGAGCTCTCACCCTGAGTAAGGAAAGTTATGCTATAGACTGTTCACAGTAAAGCGAGCACTTTTGAAAGTCCTACTTAAGATCTACTTGTATGCAAGTTGTGTATTCTACCACTATATGTACAAATAACATTACCATGGGCCTGGTCACTTTATTTATGCGTCGGTCAAGTGAAACTCCACAATTTTTAGGAAAGTAACTATTTTACAAATTTGCATCTTCTTGCACTTATAACCGTTATGAAAAATCAAAAAAGGAAAATATGTAATTCCATTACTCGCTAATGTTTACCTAACTTTTTTAAACCGACGTTGAGGCATAGAACTTCTTTCTCTTCGTCGTTACCAACCCTACTGGGTGTATTCCAGCCAGTGTGCCCGTTAATATTTGTACAGGTAAGGACAGTGACATTTTTCTTGGGTTGATTTCAACAGTGTTCAAATAATTGTGAACAGTCTATGCACGTATTACAGGTAATTCCTAAACTAAATCAGCGTACTTTGCATTGAAAAATAGAATAGGATAAGCTTAATGAATCCTGAAGCTGCAAAAAAAAGTTATATTTATCGCACTGCCATTCCGTTATGTCGTAAGGTGTTATGTTCTGGGGAAATTCTGCTGACAGTTTGAGAGTGCTAAAAATGCAAAAGAGAGCAGTCAGAATACTAGGTAGAAAAACTAAGCTGGATTCATGTAGAGAATTGTTTAAGAAATACGAAATACTTACACTCTCTAACCAATACATACAACCCCTATTGTTTTTTTTGCCTCTGATAAGTTTGATAATTTTGCAAGAAAAACATAGTTTTCATGAATTTAATACTAGANATGAATATAATACTAGAAATGTAAATAATATGCACAAACCTTCAGTAAAGGTGAAGATGGTACGGAAGGGGGCTTTATATACAGCCATAAACATTTATAACAAACTTCCAAATAATATACGTAATATGACTACCTATGTATAACGTGCACACTATAATTTTTAAAGAACTACCTACCATCCAATTCCTTTTATTCTGCGGCGGTCTTGGTGGTGTAGTGGTTAGACTAATTCGACTTCGGTTTTATCGAATATTTATCCTACCGTTCATCCAGTGGAAAACTGTCTTACATGATTTTAGCGGGTCACATATAAAAATTTTACAATTAGGCATTGAAGAATGGCGACGCCATATTTTATAGAACTCTTTTAAACTTTTCACGTCCTTCTCACAAACTAGTTTAAAGATCAACGATCTCGGTGAACATAACAGCAGGCGTGGCATAAGGCATCAAGTGGAACAGGGCAGCAATTGCGAAAATATTTCTGTGACCCCCTAACAGTAATAAATTGAGCAAATATGCATGAGACGATCGCAAGTTCGAAATTTTAAATATTAATAAATTTGCATTTTATTTTTGGCGTGGGCAACACGACTGTGACCTGAGAAAAAAGTGACTCTACAAGGCCTTTAGAGTGTCGCCCCTTTGTGCAGTGCAATGACGTACGTGTTCAACAGAGCACGGCTGCTGAGTCTGTCGAAAACTATACAAGTAGCACAGGTAGGGACAGGGAAATTTCGCGAATTAATATTAAGACAAGGTAAGCTTCAAACGCGTGTACATGGCAGTTACGTTTGCGATTGGATCTCAGTCTATTAGCCTTGTAGTGGAAAACGTTCAGTCAATAAGAGATATTTAGGAAGACAAGTGTGCTGAATATCGTGCTGTCTGGCCTGGGGCAAAACTGGTCGCTCTATGCGGCAGCTGCCATTGGTCATACAGCTGAAGCTCGAGTTCCTATAGGACCGTGAAGTCTAGCATACTGGTCGTTGAAATGCCCTACGACGGTGGCAACTCTGAAATCCATGCCGTTGACATTCGTTCTCTAAAATTTTGCTACGGCGATGTAAGAAATAACAACGTCATTGATGCTTACTGGATTCCGGGTGCCATGGTGGGTTGGTGCTAAGAATGCTCGCTTCCCAACAAGGCGAGCCGGGTTCGATTTCCGGAGGTGTCACTCCCGGATTTTTGCACGTGGGATTCATGCCGAACGATGTCGCTGATCAGCGGGTTTCTCGGGGGTCTCCCTTTTTCCCCGGCCTTGCATTCCGGCGCTGCTCCATACTCACGTCGCTCTACTCTCATCGGCTCTCAAGACATCGCTTAAAACGTCTCCACTCCACACTTCACTACATCGTCAGGACGAATAGTTTGTTTGAAATGACGCTTATTGAAGTTTTAGCAAACTCCCCGCCCCTCTTTAACGACAGTGAAAAATGTGTGGAGCGAGGAAGAGATTTCCCCAACCCGGTAAAACTGGAGATCTGAAATATGTCACCAGCTGCATATTTAACAACGACAAAACACAACATGACATACAATAGAAATACTTGGCTGGGACTCACCTATAGGTTGGGTAACCCAAAATCAGACATGGCCACAACACTAACATTATAAAAACCTCGGTTTTTATCATGTTCGTGCTTTTTCGTGGTGTAAATATTAGTTTCTGCTTTGTCTCTCCTCCTCCTCTCTAACTTCTCTCCTGTAATCTTCTCCTCCTCTCTAACTTCTATCCTGTAATCTTCTCCTCCTCTTCTTCTTATTGAACTGTATCAAAACAGTCTTCTTTAAACCACACTTCAACTTCTCTACTCACAGTATCTCAATGTAATCGCTCGCTATAAACTAATCGCTCAGTATCTTCTCGTTTTCGGCAAACCTAGAATCACCTCGGCAACAATAGTGACAGGAATTCCTTCTTGGCGTTTATTTATACCCGAGGCTGTTATTGTTGCGGGGTGTGTTTCTTTTATTGAGTTGTGTTGCGGTTTCCGTCATGTTAGTCGATGTTGTTCGCAAAGAGCTTGTTTTGATNCCCGTCTTCATCTTTTTAAGGGTCATGAGAATGTTTACGTGCCCACCTGGCATATTCGTGAAGCTCGTTTCTCAAATTTATCATTGATTCATGATGTTTTTTTTTCCTTTAAATAAAGTGCTTTGGAAAACCAAAGCTTAATAAAAAAAACGAAACAATTGTGATAGAAGTATGGCAAAAACAAAATGTTTTCTTAAAAATAAAGGAACGGTAAAATATGATCTGCGCTCAGGTCAGGAAAATGATTTTACTTAGTTTGTGCGCATTGTATTAAATCTTTTCATAATCCCGCACGCTATATTCAACGAAAAAACTCCAAAAGCTGTTAAATATCAACGTTTAGAATAATGATATTGTAATATACCACCAAATATAGCAATATACTGCAGTATCACAGTTAAAAACGTCAACATTTAAGTTAATCGGGTAACGTCCATTTTTTGCATTTGGGTTTAGTGATAGTTACGCTTTGAAATAAAATAATTTGCCGAAGTGAAATTAAGTTAATATTTTGTTATTTTCCAAGTTAAGTTATATTTATGTTCCATTTACGTGAATTTAAAAAAATTATATTAGTAGCCTTAACAAACTTATTAAAAACATGCTTCATTACGATGAAAACTTGCTTGTTCTTTAAAAGCTTGCTCTTTCTCAATCAGTATGGCCCTCAAGCATGTTTGGAATAACTTGAAGCTATTCCTTTTAAATCTAAACGTATTGAATAAAAATTTAGCCATTAATGCCCGTATATTGAAATTTAGAGTTACTAGTATAACGGAAAACGTTTGACATTATTTCACAACCAGATTTATTGGAAAGTATACCCATCATGCACAGGTGACATGATTACTCTTGCAGCTCGGTATGACGTACAGCATATGGGGATAACAGTACTGTGTGGCCTCACCACGGGCGGCAATAAACACGTATACACGACGCAGCATTGAGAGCAAGAGACTTTGGATGTCCGTCTGAGGTAACTCCACCCCTGCTGCTTCGATGTGTGTCCAAAGCGCATATTTTGTGGCCGTGAGCGTCATGTGGTCGATCAGTCGGCCGACCACGGGCCACACGTTTTCGATGCACGAGATATCCGGTGAACGCGCAGGCCACGGAAGCAGTGTGACATGGTGGGCATCTAGGGACCGTCAGACGATATGTGCCACATGTGGTCGAGCATTTTCCAGATGGTACAGGGCCCCAGGCTGGCCCTGAAGATAGAGGAAAACTACAGGCTCGAACACTTCCGCGATGTAACAGTTGCTAGTCAGCTTACCAACGGCAGGGACTATGTGTGAGCGGAGCTGGAGTCCGATAACTTCCCATACCGTAACTCCAGGCGCTGGGCCACTATGATGGTGCATAATGCAGGATTCGGCTAGGTGTGCATTACGATGCCACCAGACATGGATGCGATCATTGTGGTGCTACAAACAGAAGCGGGATCCGTCGGAGACGATGGCAAGCCATTCGTCCCTCTAGACCCGACATTGCACGCACTGTTGCAGCCGCAGACGCTTGTGGTGAGTAGTCAGTTGCATCTTGCATCCACAGTAATGGGTGCCTCGACAAGATGCTGTGCGTAAGGTAACATATTGATATGCCATATGCCTGAACTCCTGAGCGAGGGTGCTGGATGTGGCTGTACTGTCTGTAATTGTAATGAGCACCAGATGTCTGCCCTCGAGCTTGTTGGTGCGACGGGGCCGCTGGCTTCCTGTATGTCACTCAGCCCGTCCCTCCTTGACCTACTGATCTAATATCTGCTTCACTGTGGTTACATTTCTTCCAATGCGAGTATCAATTTCGGGCTAGATTAATCTACAATGTCTATAGGAAACCATTTTCCCACGGTCAAAGGCGGAAACTTGTTCGTATGATTTTCGCGTTGTTGGACGCGGCATGCTGACTCCGTCTGTGCACACTAACGATGCGGAAACATGATGTGACTACCTCTCAGTGGCTCTCCGGCCTCCACTTATATACACTTATCTGTGTCGCCATGAGCGCACGTGCGGTGCCACTGGGTTGAACAACTAATCACGTCATTGTCCTACCCTGTTATATGCTTTCACCCAATGTGAGATACTTCAGTCGCGTCCCTCTGGGCGTTGCAATTCTAATACTTTAGGCAAACTTGTCACGCATTTGCATTCATCTTTTTCTTCATGAACCTCTTTGCTATTTGGATTGATAATGAGAAGTTACAAAATAAGAGACTAGATTTGTATATGTGTCCTTAAGGATTCGTCGACAGCGGGTTCATTGGTGACATATCCAGCTGCTCGGACAAACAGGTCAAGATGCCGAACTTGTACCTCATTTCGTCAGAGAATTTCTTGATCGAGGAAGATCTCATTCAAGACCAGGATAAAGAACATGTAGTACATTTAAATACATGTCTCACGGAACAATCGGTTCTGTGGGTCCTGTTACGCTGGCCATGTGGCCAACTGTACATCAACAAGAGAGAGATATGAGTAAATCGTACATTTCAGTTTTGCAAAGAGGAATCTGGCAAACCATATTGCAGGCAAGAATGATTTTTAAAAATTTAATGTAGTTTAATTTAGGCAATTTTGTGTGAGAGAAACGAATTTCCTGGACGCTATGTTGTTCACGAAGTTGATGAGAAACTAAATTAAAAGAATTTTTTAAATTAACATAGTGGGCTATTAAGTAATTTACCACGTCCATCAAATAGTCTCTTGCCCATTTCAATCTTGTAACATATTATACGTGCCAAGTGTGTGTTGTCACGTCTCGTATGAATTATAAAGTTTGCTAATAATTTTTGTAAGAAAGAATTTTAACATAATGTCGCCTTAGGCAGTGTGTTTGCCACCCCTTCCTCCCCATCGAAGCGGTTTTTCGTTTGAGCTTATTTTTTATTTTTTAGTGCATAGTAACAAAGAAGTTATAGAGTTGTTTGAGAAAACCGTCTGTTGGGAAGGGGGGGAGATAAGGTGTTTGCCCCGACGTTAATTGACAGATTATTGACGTGGGGAAGTGCAATATATCACATACAGCGATAACACATTAGTTTAATGTAAGTAAAACATGTGTAACGAATAAAGTAACCAAAATCACTCGTCAGGTGATGTTACTGAGAAGCTGCGTCGCCGAGAGCAGGATGGGATCATAAATATAAATGAGTAGATTTTAATACTATAAGGGAATATGTTGCGTGAAATTTTTTTTTTGTCAGATTATCATTTTACCCAGAGTTGAAATTAATTGTTTTTCCACTTAGGGAGCGTTCAAGTATTACGTAACGCAATAAGGGGGGGGGTNATCCAGCAGAACCTAATCTGGCGTGGTATAGCGCTCACGTCCGTGAATCGCAGTATTTCTTGCAAGTGGTTAAATTCGCGGACGAATCCTGCTGTTCCCGCTCAAGGAGTGCATTGAAATCTGTCTTTCCTGATACTTTCCTACCACCACCCTGCCCAATACTTCAAACCCCAAGCAAGCTCATGCATGGATCAGTCGATCTGTTTCCTAGTACGTTCTTTTCACCACTTCTTGTGAGGTTGTCCGTTGATCTGCCGCCTGCTCTAGAAGGGTTTAAGCAGATGCCTTACGATTTCTTTTGCCCATCAGTACAATCCGACCTCAAGAACCGAATATGTGCAACCTGTGGGATTTATTTCACATCCCACAAGAGTGTGCAAGCGCACATTCGTTCCGTTCATGGCAGGACTGCCCCCGACCGTGGTGAAATTAGAGTACGGCCGCAGCGACTTGCTGCCAGAAGGGCAAATGAGCTTCTCTGCATTGTGCGCCGCTGTGAAACATCGTCTGAGGATGCCGATTGGCTCAACGAAGACGAAGTTGATGCAAGTGGTTTAACAATTCCGGAACCCTCTTCGTCTGCTCTCAGGATGCCAGTAATGAAAGAGTCTGAGTGGCTAGCAACCCCGTGGACAGAGGAGCAGTAACTGTAATTGAATTGTTTTTTTTTACATACTTACTATTTGAATTATGGCTGATTTAATGTTACCAAAAAAATTTAAGAATACTTCTAATTGCATTGCCAAAGGTTAAAATAAACTTGTTAAGTACCTTTTTTATTTTAAGAGTTTAATATATTTAGAGTTTGTTATATTTTATGACAATATAANTAAGTACCTTTTTTATTTTAAGAGTTTAATATATTTAGAGTTTGTTATATTTTATGACAATATAAATAAATAGAAAAAGAAATGTCTTGTTTTATTTATTACTACCGGAAACGCGATTAAAATAATAACAAAGGTATTTTAGTGACTTTCTANAATGTCTTGTTTTATTTATTACTACCGGAAACGCGATTAAAATAATAACAAAGGTATTTTAGTGACTTTCTATTTTTAATTAGGTAAAAATGGTCACTTTAGTGTTACGTAACGTTTATGGATGGGGGGTGGGGGTACAGGGAAACGTGACGGCGCGTTACAGTTTTGGGAGGGGGGGTCAAAAATCTTCAAAAACTGCGTTACGTAATACTTGAACGCTCCCTTAGCTGGTGGTCTTAAGCATTTGACCGGTACTCTAAGTACTGGTTTGTTTTACCGGCCATTGACACAGGGGTTATGACAAATCAGCTGTCAAAATCACTACCCCATAACATTTTAAAATCAATATGTATATTATACATGCATTTGTGATGAAACGAACACTTAATGTTTAGCAATAAATAATCATAATTATTTTCTGTGTTATTTATAAAAGATTGCCCCTTTTTTCGATGCGTATGGTGACACTCCAGCTAGACCTGCCACGTATGCCTAATTGCGCGACATTGGTTACTGGGTGCGTATTTTTAACTCCAAAACAAAAACGCATTTAATTTTTCAGAGCTTCAAGAACTTATGATATTACTTATGCACAGTGTTTAAATATTACATGACATTGCGTAACTTCGTATTTCTACGATTAACCGTATAAGTTTGACTCGTGGGTGGCTCAGTTGGTTAGTCACTGACATCCCACTTCTGATGTCCCGGGTTCGAACTTAGGCTCCGGCGGACGGGAAATTCTCCCATGTGGAGATTGTAACGGATACTGCCGTGGCGTGGAGGTTTTCACCGGGTTCTTTAGTTTCCTCCTCCATTTCAATCCGATGGGTCTCCGACCCCCAATCTCGTCTCACCTCATCCATTCTCCGGGGTGGCCGGAGCGATAGGTCTCTCCCTTAGGTAGAACAGCCGGCTCCGATTGGCGCCAGTATCCTATCATCCGTACTACGAGTAGAGATGGCCGATCAATCGCAGCCTGCTACTCTGTCCCAGATATTCCCTTGTCAAATGATATATCTATGACAGTCATTGAAGAATCTGTGACTGTTACAAGTCACATACTGGGCCCACGCATATACTAAAAATGAGGTGGACCGCTTATTCGTCTTCTGCAAACAAAGTGTTTCAGGGGGAAACGGACATACGGTAATTTAAGAGGTGAAAGAATGGACCATTCTAAATAGAAAACATCAACTCAATAAATTACGCTCTATTCGCCATGGTGTCCGAGATACAGCTATGTGACACTCACGGCGTTTGCCATGTTTGCCATTTGAATGCGCACATTACTTCAACTAGATTATTGTTTGCGGGGTTCCAGCTCCGATTAGCAATATCGCATCTGACTACACGAGCTGCAAAATGCATAGAAGATAAGCGTGGCATTTGTGAACGTTAGTTGTAAAAGAAATTTACACCATATAACCCAACATGTAACGATCTGTTCATTTAATATAACATTTACAGTTCCCATTCCTCTTAGTTTCACATAGCCAGACACCTTTGCGAATACAGCATATGTTCATTGAGGTTTTCTCTTCAGAATCGTCCATATTATCACCTCTTAACATATGTCCGTTTCCTCCTTAAACACCTGGTATCTACCCAACATTGACCTACCCCAAAAGAACACAATTGTCAAAGTCGCATGGTCAACAGTGATGAACGTGTTTGTTTATATCTTAATTTTCAAAAGACAGGCACTTTCATATGAAGAAAATCATTCCACCATTTTGAATGTAATCTAACTGCATTCCAAATTTGTAAGAGGAAGTATGCAAACAACTCAAAGCACTTGTTTACTAAACAGTGTCATAACCTCATATCCAACCCACGCCATTTTTGCTAGTCGTATTGGCAGTAAAGTAGTTTAATGTTGGGACAACAAGATAAGTTGTGATATAGTCTACAGCACACGTTCACAGGTTTGTGATACTTGCTTCCCCTCTCATATATCATTTCATTTTCCTTTCAAGTGTCACAGCGTCACGACAAACCGAGCTTTCAACTAGAGTTTGCGTGTTAATTAAAAGATGGCGACTGCGTACTTTTAAGTAAAATACATATTGAGTAATCAAAGCTTCTGTTTATAAGTTTTATACATCTCTTTACGTGAATTTCTTTAATTTTCTTATTTATTATGTTTGCTCTACCCTACCGCTTTGTTATACAGGAGAAACCATTGCAGTAGAATTCGATATACAATGTTTTGTTTTGTATTCACTTCTGTGTTATTTTTTGTGTCCAAGGAAAATAAACAAAGAAATCCTAATTGCTTTATAATACCCAAGTTTTAATGTGCAGAGCTATATATAATTTGTCCCATTTCTCGGTCACTTAGGAAACAATAGGCCTACTACGTAAAACCAAAAAAAATTATTATAGGGCCAACAAGTCATCATAATATTATACTGTCCAAGGCATATTGTTTTATATTCACCCTTTATTACTTATGTTTTCAAATCATTAGTGTTACTGTTTTTTAGACATATGCGATGTACAGAGGGAGTAAAAGAGAATACCCCAACTTTGAAGATCTATAATGTCAAAACCAAACAACCTACAACCGTGGAATCGTGAAGTTGGTTTTACATATATTCATAAATGTTCAAGGTGACCACCATGAGCAGTCCGAACGACATCTACGTGATTATCAAACTCGTTCTACACTCTTGTCAGCATGTCCGGTGTTATGGTTTGGATGGCGTCCGTAATTCTCGTTTTGAGGTCGTCAATGTTAGCCGCAATGGTGGACGAAACACGTAATCTTTTATGTAACCCCATAGGAAAAAATCGTATGGGCTAAGATACGGGCTTCTTGGCGGCCAGTGATGAAGAGCCTGGTCATCAGCTGCTCCTAGACCAATCCAGCGTTGCGGCAACGTCTCGTTCAGGTATCCGCGAACAGCTACAGTCGGTTCACGACTTGAAGAAACTTTTGAAAATCAACCTTTGAAAAAACACCCAAGCTGTTAGCTACATGCATATAACATTACAAACAGCGGCGACCGCGGATATAGTTATGCCGTTAGGTTGCCAGCACAAAGAGAGTAAAAAGTTCCAAAGGTTTAACGTAATTGTTAATTTATCGCTTACAAATGGGTGTCGAAAACACTTGTATCTTATTATGCAGATTTTTAATTAGGTGATGTTAACGTATTCAGATTCCAACGTTTCTTGCATAGTCACATGATCACCCTCAAGGTGAAATAACACGGCCATTTGTTTACTAACCTTCGTTCCGTGTGTTGTTGACACACGTGCCATAGAATTTTTGCGATTAACTCACTTAACCTATAATAATTCATTTATTTGTCTGGCTTTACTAATATCTGCTCTTTATTATTTGGTTTTTAATAACGTATGATTTTAATTTATGCTCACTTTCTCGTTGTACTGTTTGTATGTGTTTCGTACAGGTGTCTTTCCTTTGCCACTCTATTCTAACATTACAGTATTTGCACATAAGAATTGTTTTCACATTGTCGAAGACGTAGAATCCTTCACTCGCAAACACTGCCGTCCTGTCGAAAACCGTTACAACCATTTTTAAATAACGTTTTACAATTGCGCGGAACATCCGACTCAGTCTACCTCCACGCTATTTTAACGTCTGTAGCAATTTAGATCAATACTGATGATCTTGCCTTCGATGTACGGGAATTTATCGAAAGACACTAACAATCGATTGTTAATAGACAAGAACTATCGATTCATCAAAATACTTGCATTTTGGGTTTATAGAATGAAATGTTTTTCGCTGGCATCTCATATTCTTTTGTGTGAAATTCTCAAGATTAAAAACTTTACGATTGTGAAATATCCATTAATAATATATACATGACTTTTATAATGGGTACGTGCATTTACGAACACATGTACACACACACAGTGGAATGTAAACATTGCATATAAACATTGCCATGTGACAGCCACATGGCCGTCACATGGCATTGTTTGTTTATCTTTGGCGGAAGGATACGAAATGAACTTGAAAGTAGATCTTTAGCAGGGTTTCAAGAAAGTCTCTTCCAGTCGTGAACCGACTATAGCGGGCAATAGGGTGGCTCACCATCCTGCTGGAAAATGAAGTCCTCCGCCGCCTCTTCTAACTGAGGAAACAACCACTCTGTAAGCAAGTCCAAATAATGGATTCCAGTAACAATGGGCTCGTAAAAAAAAAAGGGCCGAAAACAGTGCCTTTGGATACAGCGCAAAACACGTTCACTTTGGGGGAACTCCGCTCGTGTTCGGTTGTTTTATGTGGATGCTCCTGACCCCATATCNAGTCTCTTCCAGTCGTGAACCGACTATAGCGGGCAATAGGGTGGCTCACCATCCTGCTGGAAAATGAAGTCCTCCACCGCCTCTTCTAACTGAGGAAACAACCACTCTGTAAGCAAGTCCAAATAATGGATTCCAGTAACAATGGGCTCGTAAAAAAAAAAGGGCCGAAAACAGTGCCTTTGGATAGAGCGCAAAACACGTTCACTTTGGGGGAACTCCGCTCGTGTTCGGTTGTTTTATGTGGATGCTCCTGACCCCATATCNAGCGCAAAACACGTTCACTTTGGGGGAACTCCGCTCGTGTTCGGTTGTTTTATGTGGATGCTCCTGACCCCATATCCGCACGTTGTGCCGGTTCACCTTACCATTTGTATGGAACGTTGCTTCATCACTAAAAATCAGCTAAGACATGAAGGCGTCGTCTACCTAGTTCTGGGCAAGAAAGAACGCCCAGAAATCACGTCTCAGTTCTTTATCCCTTTCGGTAAGAGCCTGTAGAAGCTGTAACCTGTATGGTTTATACAGCAATCGCTTTCGCAACACTGTCTTTACCGTTGGTTGAGGGATTAGCATTTCCCGGCTAGCTTTTCGAGTTGTTTTTCTCGCTTGTTTAATCCGTTGTACATTTTCTTCGGACACACGCGGCCGCCTGGAACTTTTGCATTTGCAAAGGCATCCTGTGTCACGGAACTGACAAAACCAACGTACGACACTCCACCTATCGGGAGGACGACGTCCATATTTGCTACGGAATTCACGTTGAACAGTCGTAACCGATTCACACTTAGCAAACTGAATAACACAGAACAACTTCTGTTGTTCCGTCGCCATCGTGATGCAGACTAATACACAACATGCGCACATAGTTAGAGACCAGAAAAANACAACTTCTGTTGTTCCGTCGCCATCGTGATGCAGACTAATACACAACATGCGCACATAGTTAGAGACCAGAAAAATTCGCGATTTCAATGACCTGCAGACTAGACTCTCCAGTCTTATGTGCAAATATGACGATAGTGACTGCACATTGGTTGTCTGCTGTCACAAGAGAAGGTGACGATTGGGTCAGCCTTCTCCAGAAGTTGTCAAACACCGTGCGGAACAATGGCTGAAGTTTTATTAACACACGTGTTTATAATTCTAGCTTGTCCCAAAATGAATCTGCGAATTTTTCGGGTCTCTGCTCATACTGCGACGACAGACGCTCCCAGTGTCATCTTTCGGCACATAAAGGAAACATCAGACCGTCCCCTTCACATTGACGTGTCGAATGTGAGCTCGCTATCCCCTCACCACCTCCAACCGAGAGTTACGAACGCCATCTAATCCGTAACACCGGATATGCTGATAAGAGCATGGAACGAGTTTGGTTATCGCGTAGATGTCGTTCGGGCCACTCTTGTTGGTCACATTGAACATTTATGAATGTATGGTAAACAAACTTTATGGTTACACGGTTAAATTGATTTTTAAATCAAGGTTATGGGCGGTTTGGTTTTGATATTATAGACCTTCAAATTTGGGGTATTATTTTATACTCATACTGTATTTGCGTTTTTTTAAATCGGAGTGATAGTATCACAGTTAAAATTCGCAGATATTTATTTGTCACAGTCACAGTTCTCGCAGATAATTACTTGAAAATATTGGTTAAGATCATCTCTAACTGCGAGCGCCCCAAGTGCCAGCGGCTCGCCACCATGGATGCTGGCACAGCTCAGCTGGTGGCAGCTGATATTACTAACAACCCGGCCGTGTACAAACTATTAAAAAAATATTCAGCGCGCATTGGCCAAAGCCCAACTGATCATACGGAGACTTATGTTTTTATCACGTCATCAGACTGTGGCAGGCTGCGCATGCAGCTACCTCTCCCCTCGCCGCACCGGTCGCACCGAACGGCCGCGCTCATCGTAAATTACCTTGGAATTCGTTAAATACCTTCAGGGTTGTTATCTGCCTTTATTTTGTTATGGCACTGCCTGATGCCACCTTCGAGTGGATAAAGTGTGCATTGAAACTAATACAGGTTTAGATGCGTTTGCGGTGAACCTTTCTATAAATTGTGTACATACGTTATTCGCACTCTACTGNATGGCACTGCCTGATGCCACCTTCGAGTGGATAAAGTGTGCATTGAAACTAATACAGGTTTAGATGCGTTTGCGGTGAACCTTTCTATAAATTGTGTACATACGTTATTCGCACTCTACTGAATTCTTAGGAGGCCCTTCATGGATTCTGCTTTCTGCCTGTTGTGAGTCCTTCTACTTTACAAATTTAGTGTAGGTTGTTCATGATTAATTGAGCACTTTTTAAATCAGCATTTGAAAAATGTCACAGACCTTACCTGCATATTATATTTNCAGTTCCATGACCTCACGTTGTATTAAAATAATGTTAATTCTTCTGAGGTTAGGAACGGAACGAGTTTTTTTATGAGAGAGTTTGGTATCGGAAAAAGTTTCACCACTAGGTGCGCAGTGTTCCAAAGAGGTCACTTTTAAATAACATTTTAAGTTACNTTGGTATCGGAAAAAGTTTCACCACTAGGTGCGCAGTGTTCCAAAGAGGTCACTTTTAAATAACATTTTAAGTTACTTGAATCATAAAAAAGAAAGATTTTAGTAAGCTACGAAGTTATTTTATATTTTATTTGTGATTGTTGCAATTATTTGAATTTTTAGAGCAGAACATAGAGAACATCCGGTACACATGCGACACTACCGCTTACCTAATGGAGAAAATATTTCGTTGCCAAACTAAAAGCATTGAGCTTCCCAACCTGAGTAGAATAAACCATAATTAAAAGTAGGTTTTGACAGCGTCGTTACCGTTTCCTTCCTTCTCTGTTTAGTATAATTAAGATGAAGGGGTACTTTGGAAGGTAGCCATGGCGTAAATCGTGACCATGACAGCCAGAGTCTGTAACATCACAAAAAACGTTTCATCAGTAGCAGTGAACTGACACATGTCGCGGCTGTCAATAAAACTATAAGTTCATTTAGAATACAAACAAACGGCATTTTCACACTTTATTAAATCACACCTGTCGAAAATCACCCCATGTGTGAGATATTTGGTTATTTCATAAGTTTATCATGTATCATAAACGTTCTGTACTTGTGTAACATAAAAGCATGTTATTTTTTGTTAAAGTAAACTTATACTTATATTTTATCTTTTTATAATATTTCGTGTAAAATAAATATGAATAATAATAATAATGAGAAAACAGGTTTGTTGGTAGTACCTGGTAAGAAATTGTTATTATGCGAAATATTATTAAACTCAGTGCTCACGAATGCGGTACAATGCCCCTTTGGTATAATTTGATAGACATAGCTATGTCGCTTTCTTTGCATGAGGCGAAGTAACAGCCTGGAAACCGAACTTTGGGCAGGCTTCAGATAAGTTGGAGGTAACCATGAATGTACTACAAAGAAAAATATTAATTTAAATAAGACACTATTCTTATTCATAGGCTGTTCACGCTAAACTGAGAACATTTGGTTGCTCTNTGGTATCGGAAAAAGTTTCACCACTAGGTGCGCAGTGTTCCAAAGAGGTCACTTTTAAATAACATTTTAAGTTACATGAATCATAAAAAAGAATGATTTTAGTTAGCTACGAAGTTATTTTATATTTTATTTGTGATTGTTGCAATTATTTGAATTTTTTGCGCAGAACATAGAGAACATCCGGTACACATGCGACACTACCGCTTACCTAATGGAGAAGATATTTCGTTGCCAAACTAAAAGCATTGAGCTTCCCAACCTGAGTAGAATAAACCATAATTAAAAGTAGGTTTTGACAGCGTCGTTACCGTTTCCTTCCTTCTCTGTTTAGTATAATTAAGATGAAGGGGTACTTTGGAAGGTAGCCATGGCGTAAATCGTGACCATGACAGCCAGAGTCTGTAACATCACAAAAAACGTTTCATCAGTAGCAGTGAACTGACACATGTCGCGGCTGTCAATAAAACTATAAGTTCATTTAGAATACAAACAAACGGCATTTTCACACTTTATTAAATCACACCTGTCGAAAATCACCCCATGTGTGAGATATTTGGTTATTTCATAAGTTTATCATGTATCATAAACGTTCTGTACTTGTGTAACATAAAAGCATGTTATTTTTTGTTAAAGTAAACTTATACTTATATTTTATCTTTTTATAATATTTCGTGTAAAATAAATATGAATAATAATAATAATGAGAAAACAGGTTTGTTGGTAGTACCTGGTAAGAAATTGTTATTATGCGAAATATTATTAAACTCAGTGCTCACGAATGCGGTACAATGCCCCTTTGGTATAATTTGATAGACATAGCTATGTCGCTCTCTTTGCATGAGGCGAAGTAACAGCCTGGAAACCGAACTTTGGGCAGGCTTCAGATATGTTGGAGGTAACCATGAATGTACTACAAATAAAAATATTAATTTAAATAAGACACTATTCTTATTCATAGGCTGTTCACGCTAAACTGAGAACATTTGGTTGCTCTGCTAAGGATCTAGTTTTCTTCTTAATTTTGTGCGCTTCTGTTAAATGTAAAATTTATAATGTTATAGGACTAACAATTTGTGCCAGTCAAGTGAAAACGTGAAACCTTTAGGAACGTATACGTGTTACTAATAAGCCAGCTCGTACTTTAATGTGTATTTAGAAAGAAAACCGTATATTAACAATTAATTTAAACATTTCAATTGCAATACAACGTCAATACATAGAACTACACTGAGAGTAAGGTTTCACTAACATGACAAGGTAAACACAGAAATAACAATGTACAATCTCTTACTTTATATATATACACTGATGCGACAAAAGTCATGGGATGCCTCCTAATATCGTGTTGGACCTCCTTTTGCCCGGCGGAGTGCCGCAACTCGACGTGGGATGGTCTCAACAAGTCGTTGGAAGTCCCCGGCAGAAATATTGAGCCATGCTGCCTCTATAGACGTCCATAATTGCGAAAGTGTTGCCGGTTCAGGAGTTTGTGCACGAACTGACTTCTCGATTATCTCCCATAAATGTTCGATGGGATTCATGTCGGGAAATCTTGATGGCCAAATCATTGTCTGGAATTGTCAAGAATGTTCTTCAAATCAATCGCAAACAGTTGTGGCCCGATGACATGGCGTATTGTCATCCATAAAAATACCATCGTTGTTTGGGTACATGAAGTCCGTGAATGGCTGCAAGTTGTCTCCAAGTAGCTGATCATAAACCATTCCAGTCGATGAGCGGTTCAGTTGGACCAGAAAATCCAGTCCATTCCATGTAAAAACAGCCCACGCCTTTATGAAGCCACCACCAGCTTGCACAGTTCCTTGTTGACAACTTGGGTCCATGGATTCGTGGGGTCTACGCCACACTCGAACCCTACCATCAGCCTTTACCAACTGAAATCGGGACTCATCTGACAAAGCCACTGTTTTACAGTCATCTAGGGTCAAACCAAAATGGTCAGGAGCCCAGAAGAGGTGTTGCAGGCTATGTCGTGCTGTTAGTAAAGGCAATCGAGTCGGTCTTCTGCTGGCATAGCCCAGTACATCCAAAGTTCTCCGCAATGTCCTAATGGACACGTCCGTCACACGTCCCACATTGATTCCTGCGGCTATTTCACGCAGTGTTGCTTGTCTGTTAACACTGACCATTCTGCGCACTCGTCGTTGGTCTCGGCCATTAAGTGCACGCGGTCGGCCACTGCGTTGTCCATGGTGGGAGGTTATGGCTGAAATTAGGTATTCTCGGCACACTCTTCACACTGTGGATCTCGGAATGTTCAATTCCCTAACATTTCTAAAATGGAATGTCCCATGAGTCTAGCTCAAACTACCATTTCGCGTTCAAAATCTGTTGATTTCCGCCGTGCGGCCATAATCACGTCAGAAACCTTTTTAACATGAATCACTAGACTACAAATGAAAGCCCAACCACTGTACTGCCCATTTATACATTTTGTACTCGATGCTACTGCCATCTGTATATTTGCATATTGCTATCCCATGACTTTTGTCACCTCTGTGTATATATTTATATAAATGTGTGTGTATACACACACACACACACATAAACACGCGTCATCAATATTCGACATATTACAATAGAATTTTATAAAGATACTCTGGAGTGTGAGCACTAAATAATTTTTAACTTTTCATGTTCTCGAAAGGACATCTATAATGATTTGTTCANGTCACCTCTGTGTATATATTTATATAAATGTGTGTGTATACACACACACACACACATAAACACGCGTCATCAATATTCGACATATTACAATAGAATTTTATAAAGATACTCTGGAGTGTGAGCACTAAATAATTTTTAACTTTTCATGTTCTCGAAAGGACATCTATAATGATTTGTTCAGCCAATATTTGCATAGTAATTTTTATAGCTGCAAATAATTTTTTTAACATTTTTCTGTTAAACTAACATTTTACTTTGTTTATTTGCAGTATAACTGCAAGTGCACCCATTATATTTTGTTTCGGTAAAGCAAGTTTTTTTAAAATGTTTTTTAAAAAAAAATTTTATTATGGTAGTAACTTTTTTTTTGTTATCAGGAATGATAGTACAAGTGTACAAGAGAAAAGAAAAAACTAATATTATTAGGTCGAAATCGTATATTACTGAAGAATTATGAATATTCAATAAACTAGTACAAAATATAAGGTTATTACGTAACTTATATATGTTTCAATTCCTGATAGCATATTTGTAGCATATATATTCTATATTTAAACAATATTGTACCATAAAAATACAGCCACTTTTAGTTTTTAAAAGAAACATGACAAACAAAGAAAAAAAAAATATTCAAAATGAAAACAAATTATTATAATTATATATATATTAACGCCCTGACTTTGAACCACCCGCCCCCTCCCCCTCAAGTAGACCCGCTCTCTGCCCCACGCTCGCGCGGCAGCCGGGGGAATTGACAGCGGCGAGCTGGCTGGCGTCACAGGCCCTTCTCCGTCCTGCTGGAAAAGCCGACGAGTATCGAGAATGCGCAAGAATATTCTACGCACTAGGACCCTCGGCGCAACGCGACATTTAGGGAAAATTCTGGGCAATGACCTACAACTCTATAAATACTGCAGCGTTCCAAGGGTCGGCAGTCTTTCTGTGGAAGCAAATTGGCTGAGTGTTGTAATCGAGCGACGCGTTGTGCAGCGAGAGACATCGGTGAAGAGGACGGATGACGACGGGAGATTACGAGGTGACGGCGAGCGAGGTGTTTGTCGTGTGAATAGACGAGAGGGCGTGATATCCGACGAGTAAGGGTTTATAGATGTGTTCCAAATTTGGTGCTTTCTTACCAATTTGCCACTTTATTATGCTAACCAACCCTACTGTACTGTCGTCTCACCTCATGCACTCTTTGCGATGGCCAAGAACGGCATGCTGTTCCCTCCAGTGGGGTAACAACAACTTATTTGCATTTTATTTGTGCTAAACACTATTCAGTTTGTAGACATTGTTGCAATTTTCCTCAAACAAATAACAGGATTCTCAGTTCTTTTATACACAGTTAGGTTTGAAAATGACAATTTTCCATTTTCGCAACACACAAATAATAAAAACTGGCTGTTTGAGAGAAATAAATTAATTTTAGTTTGAGAAATTGTCGTGAGCTGCTTCAAAATATCTAAGATACCTCAGGAGAGCATTCTTACTTTTCTAAAATTTCTTAAAATATTTCAATATTTGCATATTTTTGACTTGCGACTGTAATTAAATTCATTAAAAATAATTTATGTTAATTTACTAACAGGAGCGTTCAAGAAAATGAAATTTATTTAAATTTAATAAAGCTGTTTCTTTTTTTTAGATTTGTTATTATGCAATTCTAAACTATAAATTAAATACGATTAAAAACAATTATATTTGCATATTTTCTAATTTTGTAGTTTTTATAAGTCATTATTCGAAAAACGTCAACAATTGTTAATCCAGAATCTATACACTGTGTGAATTATTCAATTCGGACTTATAGACCTCATAGAAATATATTAAGAAGTTCAAATCAGTTCCTGATTTTATACTTCGAAAATTCACACACGCGAGACCTTTCTAGAGTCCTGAACGCTCGACGTCACCCACCAAATCGCAGTCTTTATGTTCCTGCTGATTTAAGTTTTCATTAGGCAAAATTTAAAGAAATGCTACTGTAGAAGTTTAGCTATTTTGCCGTACTCTGCAGTACAGACATGAAATTAGAACTACCAACTTGAATTTTCGCTATGAATATCATATTATAAACTTCAAAATATCAATATTTTCCTGCCTTTTAACAACTACCAAATGACATGTATGTAAATGCAGACACAAAATATTAAACAGCTTGTGAAACGTATATTTTGTATACAGTCCATTCACACTTTTCTAATGCCTTGCTAAAGTTCTACTTTCAGGGTATTCCTCCGCTTAGAAAATTACACCAAAAGAACAACACACAGCAATCGTGTGCACTTAGTGTAGTAATATTTTGCATGAGAACTTTTTTTTTACTAGACATTACCAACACGCATGTTTTCTGGCTGTTTCTATTCATACTGATTATAAATGAAATATTGTAATATATAGATAAAATATAAGTAAAAGTTTAATCTAACCAAAATAAAGTAATAGAGGTATAAAATATTTGCGATAAATTACGTATTTAGGAAACAACCAAACACATAATATGTAGGTTGATTTTTTAAAGGTTTGATTCAAAACATGTAAAAAAACTGCGAACAAACTATAGTCAGAAATTCTCAATACCTATTAACTCAAATTACGACACTAAAACGAAGAATTTCTACTTAAGAGTTGAAGTAGAGCCTTAACCCCAGCCTCGTTCCATTTAGTTATTCTCTGCTTCTGTCGGGGGAAAGCTATGTTCTATTCCAGTGCACTAACCGTCAGAAATAACGACCATGATTGTGGCATTCAGAATGGTAAACAGCGATGCTGCCATTACTTGAAACGGCTGGACACCAAATATAAATTTCAGAGCCGGTCTAAAAGCTTTTGCCAAAATTTTGCATTATTTCACGGCGTTCCTCCTGTTCGACCCCCCTCCCCACAGCAAAGGATTCCACGAATGTAATTCCAGGTGAAATATCGCGTCGTAAATATGCCCGGGCCCCGGCCAGCCTCTCTTGTAACGGCCGGCGTGCGTAGCTACAAAGTGTCATTTGGTACAGTTTAATGGTTTGTCGCCGACTTTAACGGCCCCGCGCACCAAGTGGACCGCGACGTGGAGTGGCTGCACTGCGGTGCCAAGCGAACTTGACCCTTACCGGCGACCGCGAAACGAGGAGAAATAAACACTCAAAGAAACGGACCGTGCTGCTCAGAGTCTATGTGCGCACTCCAGAGCGAGTGAGCGAAGAGATTTGGGCGGATCTTAACATCGAGATCTTCAGAGCCGATGGGGGTGAAACGAAGTATGGAGGAGCGCCGGAGTGCAAGGGCGGGGAAAACTGGATAACCCTGAGAAAAACCCGCCGACCAGTGGCATCGTCCGGCACTANGTCTGGCACGATTTCCATATGCGAAAGCCCGGGAATCGAACCCGATTCGCCTTTGTGGGAAGCGAGTAGTTTAACCACTACACCACCACGGTCCCCATGTTGGTCAGAGAAATGCGCGCTCTCAACATAAAAAGTATTTATTATACAAGCAAGGGGTGTAGCAAAACGAAGATTGTCTCCTGACACCTGTGTCTGCAAACAATTTAAATAATTAAACAATTAATATTTATTCAATGATAAATCTGGTGGTAAATAGAAGTGAGTTCAAAGCTGGTACTGGAAAAAATAGTACCTATATTAAATTATTGTGATGTATATTCTTAAAATACAACCTGCAAAAAATTATGTTGTGGAAATTACAAAATTCTTATAGTGAATTTTATTTTATTTATTTTGCTATTGAAAAAATGAGGGCTGTTTTGTCATCATGACAATCAGTTCTGTTGTTAAAAAATTATGTATTCGGCAGAGAAATGTGTCATGTTGAATACCCACTTATTTATGTGGAGGAGAAATCAGTTTTTTTCCTGGGCATCCTGAAAGCACCGTGGTATGAGGTGGTCGAAGAGAAAGGATGGAGTGAATACCGAGACTTTAAACACCGTAGTTTTAGTGTAGAAACCAAGAAATTGAATCCTCCATCCCCAATCCTCTATTTAATAATGCAAATTTTTTAAATAAAAACATTAATGTTTATGGTTATTTGCATTATTTTCACTTCTGAGCGAAAATAAAACCAGAGTAATTAATGCCGTATATTTTAGTGACATCGTGAGGAAAGACAATATAGTCGCAGAACAAGAACTCAATGAGTTATACACATACACTATTGAGAGTTTAAATTGGCCGCTTCTCACGGTCAATAACTCGCCGTAGGAGCAACCAAAAAAAGTATAACTTATTTGTTTGTGCAGAAATACGTGCTCTTTGTTCTCCATCTGATTCTCTTGATAACAAAAGAACTTCCGTGATACACTTGCACTGCTGCGTCGAAATGAACGGGAAACGATTGGAACGCCTCTTGTGAAAGATAAATTGCTCAATTTCTCCACAGATTGTAGCCTAACTCTTTGTTCGTCGGTGTGTTCGTTTCCCGAAATTACTGGCAGATGTCATGTGATGAGATGAAAAATGAAGGAGAGCTGTGGCTATTTCAGTACTTTGTACTGCCAACGCCACTGAAGTTCTGAAAACGGTTATGATAAATAGACGGTAAGAAAAATGTATATGCTATAATAACATATAATTTTTATACGAGTATGAAATTTTTGGGGTACCCAAAAAACTCATCTACTGCGTAAATATATTGATATTAAACTGAAATTGTTCGGTTCCATTGAACGAGTGTCTATAGCTCAATTATGATTATACTGAAAGTAATCTTTGATATCGAGCATAATAAATAAAATTATTGGTTTATAATACAATAAATTTTTCATTGCCATATAATTTTTTTGGGGATGTTTTCCATAAATAATCGCACTAAAATATGACGACGTTTTATTTAATGATACAGTTCAGCTACGCAGCAACAGGAATTGACATTTGGTGCTTCATTTTAAGTACTTGCATTACTAAGGAGAAGGACGAAATTCCCATGCAAAGGATGTTTCTCAGCAGCTCCTGCAAAACACGACTACACAAACTGTCAGCCTTCTTGTCTGAATTGTAATATAATAGTTGAACAAGAAAACCACGACGTTTGCACCAAACATGACACTCTTTATAAATAATTATTTGAGCATTACTCCTTTAAATAAGTATGTTTTATATAATAGACCCCATATACAAATACATTTCGTTCACAATTGCATACAATTAATTGANCTTTAAATAAGTATGTTTTATATAATAGACCCCATATACAAATACATTTCGTTCACAATTGCATACAATTAATTGACATCTTCCATGCTGCAGTATAAATTATTTACAAGAAGGAAATACTTCTCGAAAATGCAAACAAACGTGACTTTATGCAACTATCAACTGCTTGTAGTAATGACGTACATTACCGACTTTGTTCTCGTGCTGAAGAATGTGCAATTTTAATAACCAAAATATACTTACACCGCAAATGTTTATATATTTAGAGTAGCTCGTTATTTTCGTTGGCAAAACAATTACATATATACCAAGCAGTTTTTTTCCTCCTCAAAGTGAGTGCACAGTTAACGCGGATCACGTCCCAGTACTTCCGAAAGAGCGTATTCATAAGTAGACCGGAAATGTCTAAAGCATTTTGGATATAAAAAAATGGCACTAGTGAAGATTTGCCTGGAGTAAAAATACCGCAAAGAGGGGAAAAAAACNTCCCCATGTTGGTCAGAGAAATGCGCGCTCTCAACATAAAAAGTATTTATTATACAAGCAAGGGGTGTAGCAAAATGAAGATTGTCTCCTGACGCCTGTGTCTGCAAACAATTTAAATAATTAAACAATTAATATTTATTCAATGATAAATCTGGTGGTAAATAGAAGTGAGTTCAAAGCTGGTACTGGAAAAAATAGTACCTATATTAAATTATTGTGATGTATATTCTTAAAATACAACCTGCAAAAATTTATGTTGTGGAAATTACAAAATTCTTATAGTGAATTTTATTTTATTTATTTTGCTATTGAAAAAATGAGGGCTGTTTTGTCATCAATGACAATCAGTTCTGTTGTTAAAAAATTATGTATTTGTCAGAGAAATGTGTCATGTTGAATACCCACTTATTTGTGTGGAGGAGAAATCAGTTTTTTTCCTGGGCATCCTGAAAGCACCGTGATATGAGGTGGCCGTAGAGAAAGGATGGAGTGGATATGAGGATCTACAGAACACGTGTATCTTTCGGNGAGGTGGCCGTAGAGAAAGGATGGAGTGGATATGAGGATCTACAGAACACGTGTATCTTTCGGAATACCGAGACTTTAAACACCGTAGTTTTAGTGTAGAAACCAAGAAATTGAATCCTCCATCCCCAATCCTCTATTTAATAATGCAAATTTTTTAAATAAAAACATTAATGTTTATGGTTATTTGCATTATTTTCACTTCTGAGCGAAAATAAAACCATAGTAATTAATGCCGTATATTTTAGTGACATCGTGAGGAAAGACAATATAGGCTCAGAACAAGAACTCAATGAGTTTTACACATACACTATTGAGAGTTTAAATTGGCCGCTTCTCACGGTCAAAAACTCGCCGTAGGAGCAACCAAAAAAAGTATAACTTATTTGTTTGTGCAGAAATACGTGCTCTTTGTTCTCCATCTGATTCTCTTGATAACAAAAGAACTTCCGTGATACACTTGCACTGCTGCGTCGAAATGAACGGGAAACGATTGGAACGCCTCTTGTGAAAGATAAATTGCTCAATTTCTCCACAGATTGTAGCCTAACTCTTTGTTCGTCGGTGTGTTCGTTTCCCGAAATTACTGGCAGATGTCATGTGATGAGATGAAAAATGAAGGAGAGCTGTGGCTATTTCAGTACTTTGTACTGCCAACGCCACTGAAGTTCTGAAAACGGTTATGATAAATAGACGGTAAGAAAAATGTATATGCTATAATAACATATAATTTTTATACGAGTATGAAATTTTTGGGGTACCCAAAAAACTCATCTACTGCGTAAATATATTGATATTAAACTGAAATTGTTCGGTTCCATTGAACGAGTGTCTATAGCTCAATTATGATTATACTGAAAGTAATCTTTGATATCGAGCATAATAAATAAAATTATTGGTTTATAATACAATAAATTTTTCATTGCCATATAATTTTTTTGGGGATGTTTTCCATAAATAATCGCACTAAAATATGAANATAATACAATAAATTTTTCATTGCCATATAATTTTTTTGGGGATGTTTTCCATAAATAATCGCACTAAAATATGAAGACGTTTTATTTAATGATACAGTTCAGCTACGCAGCAACAGGAATTGACATTTGGTGCTTCATTAAGTACTTGCATTACTAAGGAGAAGGACGAAATTCCCATGCAAAGGATGTTTCTCAGCAGCTCCTGCAAAACACGACTACACAAACTGTCAGCCTTCTTGTCTGAATTGTAATATAATAGTTGAGCATTACTACTTTAAATAAGTATGTTTTATATAATAGACCCCATATACAAATACATTTCGTTCACAATTGCATACAATTAATTGACATCTTCCATGCTGCAGTATAAATTATTTACAAGAAGGAAATACTTCTCGAAAATGCAAACAAACGTGACTTTATGCAACTATCAACTGCTTGTAGTAATGACGTACATTACCGACTTTGTTCTCGTGCTGAAGAATGTGCAATTTTAATAACCAAAATATACTTACACCGCAAATGTTTATATATTTAGAGTAGCTCGTTATTTTCGTTGGCAAAACAATTACATATATACCAAGCAGTTTTTTTCCTCCTCAAAGTGAGTGCACAGTTAACGCGGATCACGTCCCAGTACTTCCGAAAGAGCGTATTCATAAGCAGACCGGAAATGTCTAAAGCATTTTGGATATAAAAAAATGGCACTAGTGAAGATTTGCCTGGAGTAAAAATACCGCAAAGAGGGGAAAAAAACCTTTGTGTTGTGGTTGGGCTCGAACCTGGCAGGCCTACATCCCTGATAACTTGACATGCGATCGGTGGGAGTGTTCAGAAACGGTTCCTGTAGGCGTAAGAAACNGCAGGCCTACATCCCTGATAACTTGACATGCGATCGGTGGGAGTGTTCAGAAACGGTTCCTGTAGGCGTAAGAAACCGTTCAGAGATAATAAGTCATACAGTTTCTCAGAAATGACTTACGTTTAGTGTTGTCACACTTTTAATTTTAACAGGTTACAAGAAACATAAGTATTTATTTCGCTCGAGATTCATCGATTTCTTCGATTTCTCTCTAGAAATTGATTGCATCGTCTTTAACACATTACATAAATTCCTTTAAATTTAGTTTTTTTTTGTAGTGTCTCGGTGAATAACTAATTTCTACAACGGGGAAATGCTATTTATTTCCGCCAACCATAGAACCCGGTCTTCCGCACGCTGTTGTTTACATGTACAGACGTTCTGTCAATTAAGGCACTTTTTGTTTTCGACGTCAGGCCATTCCGAGCCTAGGGGCATCTCGTTGGAGCACCTTAGTAGATCAAGGCTGCTCTGTATCCTTTCGCACGTCATGCAGCACCAATTGTACCGCCGGCGAACCTTTCGTGTAACGGCGTTCGTGTGAGGCATCTTAAACGGCGGCGTTCTCACTGAAGTACTAAGGCAATTTTCTCTCTCATTTTTTTTTTCGTACTGGCACTAAACATTACGAAAGTTGACAAGAGCTTATTTAGTTTGGCGGTCTCAATAGGCAGTTTCCGGCTTGAAAGGGGAAACACGCACTAAACATTATCCACTCGAAGGTGGCAGCAGATATAAACACTGCCAGTAATCGATCAACTGAAAGCCATCGGCCGGGTAACCAACTCACATTACGATTACGGNGAAAGCCATCGGCCGGGTAACCAACTCACATTACGATTACGGTAGGAAATAGTTCCGACGGTATTTTGCAATTTTAGGAAAGGGCGACCACATTAATTACATTTTTCTTTGCTTTTCATATAATGATCTATAATATTACAATGCAATATGATCACGCAAGTGTAAAATCCTTGTAGTCTGGAAATATTTTAATTCATTGCTTTGGTTTCGGGGCAAAAACGCACCAAGTTGTGTAAGATGGCGGACGCGGTGGTAACTGGCTACATGAACAATGCGTTCAAAGCGCGCGAACAGGCGGATTAATACATGCTGCCACGCTGGAACGGACAGAGTTATAGTGTANCGGACGCGGTGGTAACTGGCTACACGAACAATGCGTTCAAAGCGCGCGAACAGGCGGATTAATACATGCTGCCACGCTGGAACGGACAGAGTTATAGTGTAGGATGGGTTGAAAGGGAGGGGGTGCTTTTCGCCGGAGCAGCGCAGTAGCCGACCAGGTGGTCCGCCGTTTGACATGTACCAAGTGTGGCCATCCGAAATGTTGCGGCGGAAGTGGTCGTTTGGAAGCGCCGTGCCGCCGCCAAAACTTTCGACAAGGTTCCAGGAGTCGACGAATGATGGCAAGAACCTTTATGCAGGGGGGAGGGACCTGGCCCCTTCCACTTGGCTCGCCACTATTGCACGTAACACGGCGTGTCTTCCCAACTGTGACAAAAAACTTCACAATCGTGCGACGTCTTCACACCTAACGGCGAAGTGCGGTAAGGTACGCAGGGTAGCGCAAATTGCCTTCAGTACGGCTGTGCGATACCCGCCTTTCTGTATTACTTCGATACATGCTATCTAAGCATATCGATACTGATACGATATATCGTTTTATAATTATTGAAAAAAGATGGAAAGGCTTAAATAAAAAAAAATTAAATATTTATTATCGCTAATATGATATGATATAGGATATTCGTGGTTTCTTCGCACTTTTGAAACAAACCTTTGAAAAATCACCCCATGTATCACCTGCCTGGTTGTTTTCTAAACATGCTATGTATCACAAACGTTTTAAACGTGTGCTAACATAAAAATACCTAATTTTTTTATTAAATCCTACTTTTACTTATTTTCTATCATTAATCTTTATTATTTCATTTATAATTAACATGAATAACTACAGTGAGAAAATAAGTGTGTTGGTAATGCCTGGTAAGAAATAGTCCTTACGCAAATTATTATTATTACACTGAGTGCGCACAAATTCGGTGCGCTGTCCCTTTAGTGTAACTTTCCAGATTATGTCAATCTTTGTTTGCATGAGGCGGAGGAATATCCTGGAATTAGAACTTTCGCAGGGCTTCTCAAAAGTTTGAAGTAACCGCGAATGGACTATATCATAATTGCTGACTTCGGGATATCGGCAATTTTGCCGAAATATCTCTAATATCGCAAATATCGCGATATTTATAGCATATCTAACTGCGTTTGCCGATCATAGCGTTTTTGCTATACTTAAAAAAAACTTCTTGCTCTTACCTGTGTATCGCCCCACCTCACTTACCTCAAGCTATTTTTGGCGTTTGAGGCCGAGAAGCGCGAGAACGATAAGGGCGACCCTGCCACGCGCATCAAGTGAGCCATCACCACTAAGCGCAAGGCTCTGAACTGGCGTGCATTGTTTTCGTCGTGTTGCTTGAACCTGTAAGACTTATAGCGGTAATACTATCGTTTTATTGATGGAAAAGTCTGTAGGAAGGTTCAACGCAGAGCCCGTTAGTATTATTTGTATGTATGTGACGCGTATATTCTGAGATACGGTAATTTGAAAAATCCGTTTTTAGCTGTGTGGCTGCTCTGGAAATGGCGTTTCCAATGTACGCGACGTCTAGAAAGCACTCAACAGTCCTCGTCTGAAGTGTGTGTTGGTTCTTTTCGTAATCATCCCGTTGTATACGCACGTTAAGTCCCGTAGTTTTGTAGATAAGCGTGTATTTAAGCACACTGAAACGCAGCTAAAAGCACCAGGTTCGGCAGGGTCGGGCGGGATCAGTGCTTGTACGGGTGGCCGTCCAAGGAACGGCCGAGGGTCAAACTATAAATAGGCAGGAGGTGAGGTCACTTCGACTAGGTACTCCATCCAACCTCTGACCCAGAATGGGTGACCAGGTAATGCCTGCCCGTTTTTTTTTCTTTCAAGCGCCAGGTAGGCGGGAGCCTTAATGGACGGGTTATTATACAAGTTGTCAGTTCGACGGCTCGAGTTCTTCGTTCTCTGTGTTCTACCCACAGACTAAAGGCGAGGTTGACCGATCTTGCTGGCTGCGCACAACCAGTTTCCGTGCCCCAAAACTCAACTGCTCTTCTGCCAATACTATGTACTTCCTAAAACGGCGTGAATTGGATCTGAGGTTAGCGCTGTTTAGTTAACAAGTGCTTTGAGATGTTTTTATACTTCCTCTAACCGATCTGTAATGCAGTTTGATTAAATTGAAATTCGTAAAAAACATTTTATTAATATTAATAGTGCTTGTCATCTAAAAAATTAATGTATAAACAAACACGTCCATCACCTTTGAACATGTGACTTTGACAGTTGTGTTCCTTTGGGGTAGGTCAATGTTGGGTACATACGCAGAAAACGAATAAGCGGTCTGGTCTACCTCATCCTTAGTTTATGGTCCTTTCACCCCTTTCACCCACCTGCTAACTCTGTGCATCTATTCATCGTGATGCTATGCGCAGTTTCTTATACCTATATAGTAGGTGAATGCATGTGTTCCTTGCTTGAAAGTGTACATATGNCGTGATGCTATGCGCAGTTTCTTATACCTATATAGTAGGTGAATGCATGTGTTCCTTGCTTGAAAGTGTACATATGTATGATAACTATATACATGCATAAAAATATGGACGCTACAAAAAACTTTGTTACAATATGTCCTCTCAATTCGTTTTCCCTTAAATATAAACTTGCTTCCAATTTTTACAAACTTACGTGATACTTATTACGAAATTATGGGTTGTTTAATTTGTTGTTATGAAATACTAAATGTTGATGACGTCTCTAAGTCACAGACTTCCAAACATGTTATGCGAGTTANTTAATTTGTTGTTATGAAATACTAAATGTTGATGACGTCTCTAAGTCACAGACTTCCAAACATGTTATGCGAGTTCGAATGTCGCACCAGTATAAAACATTATAACTTTTTAAAATTTTCTATACACAGCAGAAAACCCGCATAACAAAAATTTATCATATTTTTCGTTATNAAAACATTATAACTTTTTAAAATTTTCTATACACAGCAGAAAACCCGCATAACAAAAATTTATCATATTTTTCGTTATTTTTTTTTAATTGGAAGTACAGAAAAACTGTCTAGCAAATATACGGAGAGGTTCTACGAATTCACGGAAAGTTCTGTGTAATTTACGGAAAACCCTTTTCGAAAGAAAAAAAAAACAATGTGTTCGTAATTTTATAGATATTCCGAAAAAAAATTTTACCAGAAATTTTCCGTAAAATGGAGGAAAAATATTGAACAGTGTAACTTACCGTGCAGGTAAACAGAAGGACGAACTCGTTAATGTGAACAGCGACTAAAGAATAGGTAGACCTGTGTTCATGCGCATTTTCCCTACACTCGCTCAATAACTGCCCTGTCAAATTTACTTGTTTCAGTGGCAATTTTAGGCTTGTTAACATATGGTTTTAACCTCAAACCCGCGCTTTAAAAAATAAAAAAAAATAAAAAAGCGTAATTTAATTATAACGTTTTTGCGTTACAACTTAGCCAAAAGCAGCACATTAGCATAACAAAGCACTTCTTTTACTAAACACTGCGCTAGTCTGAGTCAAAGCAACGTGTTTATTACATTTGCGTGTAGGAAAAGTGGAAAGGAGATATTCGGGCGGCTCTTAACATCGAGGTATTTAGAGCCGATCAGGGAGACGCGAGGTGAGTATGGAGCAGCGCCGGAAAGCAAGGGTGGGGGGAAAAGGGAGATCCCCGAGAAAACTCGCCGACCAGCGGCGATTCCCACGTGCAAAAGTCCCGTGGCAAACCCTCCCGGTTATCGAGCCGGGTGGAGACGAGAGCTCTAGCAGCTGTGCCACCGCCACCCCTTTGTGTAGGAAGAAAAGCAGTTAAATGCAGGAACACAGATATGGTTACTCAGCAACTAGCATGTGCACTCTACCCTATATTTTTTCTGCTAATGTAAATATTCTACGGCAGTCATTAAAAATGTTCAATTAAATGGTTACAAAAGCCAATATGTTCGCATGGCTATGCCTCTGTGATACAATGCAAATAAAAGGAACTACTAACATCAAAAACACCCACTAATTACACATTTATAATACCTTCCAGCCCTTATTAACTTTGAGCTTATTTTTATTTCAAAATAACTAAGCTTACTTTGACTTTTATAGTTAATAGATATCCGGCTTGCTTATTTATCTAAATGAATGCACAAAATCCTACCGTTCTCAGTCATAGTAGGGGAGACTGGGTACGGTTGTAACAATGTTGCTTCGATCGCTCGTAGCATTGCCACTCTGGCTGTAAACAACAAATAAGTCCCCTTGTGTCCCTCACCGAACCGTGGATAGTTTTGCGAATATTCGAGTTGTTACAACCGTACCCAGTCTCTCCTAATAACACTGTTTAAATACTTCACTGTGGCCCATTGGAGCACAACCTAGAAGAAAAGTCGTTCTGACGTACTTTTACGACCACTTCGCTTTGAACAAGAAATGATTGCGAGCAGAACAAGACAATAGAAAATTCTGAAAGGACATCGTTAGTAACGAAGCTAATGGATTTCAAGTTTTCATTTAAATTAATTATAAACACTGTTCCATAATAAACGATCTTAAATTGGTCTCGTTGGTAATTTCTTAGGTTTTATGGCGTGGCCTGTATGCTGTTTTAAATTCAAGTGTGTCGTTAAATTCGCTGANTCGTTGGTAATTTCTTAGGTTTTATGGCGTGGCCTGTATGCTGTTTTAAATTCAAGTGTGTCGTTAAATTCGCTGAAGAGATTCTTTTAGAACTCATGTAAAAGAAAATACAAAACTTAGGTATCGTAAAACATTATGTCTAATATGTGGGTGCACTTTATTACCTGTATAAAAGTTACTAAAAAATAAATCAATTTTGATCGGTGTTTGACCTTTTGAAAATGTATATTTGCTAAATGTATTCAAGGAAAAGTAATGGGAGTGAAAAGACGAGTTCAAAGTATGAAAACGAAACACGTAAAAGGTTTTACGTGCTTACAAAAATATTTTTGCGTAAAAATATAGACGTAGGTAAATAAAAATTCTTTGAAGAGAAATTATAATATCTGAATGTATGTTTTCCATAAGTTTTACTTACAATGTAGGGAAGTGATGGNAATTCTTTGAAGAGAAATTATAATATCTGAATGTATGTTTTCCATAAGTTTTACTTACAATGTAGGGAAGTGATGGCGCACGTAAATTTGCAATTAATTATTAATCGTTTTGATTATGTAAGACAGTTTTTAAACAGCTTCACAAAACAAAACAAAATATCGATATAATGCCTTAACTTAAAATAAAATAAAGTAATTTTAAAATTTTTAAGCTCGGGTGTTCACAGGTTTATAAAAATGGATGAGGATCTTACTAGTCATTAAACATAACAGCTAAGTCGTGTTTTACAATTTTATATACCAATTAAGTAACAAAATTCAACTTCCGTAGACACGATGGGAGAATCAGCATGTTTATCGCACTGCTCCGTACACAAACACTTGTTATTGTCTATTCGCGCGTTGTCCCTGTAGTCTAATTTCCCCGCTTTGTTTGCACGAAGCTGAGGGATATTCTGGAAGCAGACTCTTAACAGGGATTCAAAAAATACTGAAGTGACGGTGAATGTAGTATACACAACATATGAGTACACGAATGATTTAGGCATTTCGGAATTAACTCTCGTCGACAGANGTTCTACCCACAGACTAAAGGCGAGGTTGACCGATCTTGCTGGCTGCGCACAACCAGTTTCCGTGCCCCAAAACTGAACTGCTTTTCTGTCAATACAATGTACTTCCTAAAACGGCGTGAATTGGCTCTGAGGTTAGCGCTGTTTAGTTAACAAGTGCTTTGAGATGTTTTTATACTTCCTCTAACCGATCTGTAATGCAGTTTGATTAAATTGAAATTCGTAAAAAACATTTTATTAATATAAATAGTGCTTGTCATCTAAAAAATTAATGTATAAACAAACACGTCCATCACCTTTGAACATGTGACTTTGACAGTTGTGTTCCTTTGGGGTAGGTCAATGTTGGGTACATACGCAGAAAACGAATAAGCGGTCTGGTCTACCTCATCCTTAGTTTATGGTTCTTTCACCCACCTGTTAACTCTGTGCATCCATTCAACGTGATGCTATGCGCAGTTTCTTATACCTATATAGTAGGTGAATGCATGTGTTCCTTGCTTGAAAGTGTACATATGTATGATAACTATATACATGCATAAAAATATGGACGCTACAAAAAACTTTGTTACAATATGTCCTCTCAATTCGTTTTCCCTTAAATATAAACTTGCTTCCAATTTTTACAAACTTACGTGATACTTATTACGAAATTATGGGTTGTTTAATTTGTTGTTATGAAATACTAAATGTTGATGACGTCTCTAAGTCACAGACTTCCAAACATGTTATGCGAGTTAGAATGTCGCACCAGTATAAAACATTATAACTTTTTAAAATTTTCTATACACAGCAGAAAACCCGCATAACAAAAATTTATCATATTTTTCGTTATTTTTTTTTTAATTGGAAGTACAGAAAAACTGTCTAGCAAATATACGGAGAGGTTCTACGAATTCACGGAAAGTTCTGTGTAATTTACGGAAAGCCCTTTTCGAAAGAAAAAAAAACAATGTGTTCGTAATTTTATAGATATTCCGAAAAAAAATTTTACCAGAAATTTTCCGTAAAATGGAGGAAAAATATTGAACAGTGTAACTTACGGTGCAGGTAAACAGAAGGACGAACTCGTTAATGTGAACAGCGACTAAAGAATAGGTAGACCTGTGTTCATGCGCATTTTCCCTACACTCGCTCAATAACTGCCCTGTCAAATGTACTTGTTTCAGTGGCGATTTTAGGCTTGTTAACATATGGTTTTAACCTCAAACCCGCGCTTTAAAAAATAAAAAAATAAAAAATAAATAAAAAAGCGTAATTTAATTATAACGTTTTTGCGTTACAACTTAGCCAAAAGCAGCACATTAGCATAACAAAGCACTTCTTTTACTAAACACTGCGCTAGTCTGAGTCAAAGCAACGTGTTTATGACATTTGCGTGTAGGAAAAGTGGAAAGGAGATATTCGGGCGGCTCTTAACATCGAGGTATTGAGAGCCGATCAGGGAGACGCGAGGTGAGTATGGAGCAGCGCCGGAAAGCAAGGGCGGGGGGAAAAGGGAGATCCCCGAGAAAACTCGCCGACCAGCGGCGATTCCCACGTGCAAAAGTCCCGTGGCAAACCCTCCCGGTTATCGAGCCGGGTGGAGACGAGCGCTCTAGCAGCTGTTCCACCGCCACCCCTTGTGTAGGAAGAAAAGCAGTTAAATGCAGGAACACAGATATGGTTACTGAGCAACTAGCATGTGCACTCTACCCTATTTTTTTTTCTGCTAATGTAAATATTCTACGGCAGTCATTAAAAATGTTCAATTAAATGGTTACAAAAGCCAATATGTTCGCATGGCTATGCCTCTGTGATACAATGCAAATAAAAGGAACTACTAACATCAAAAACACCCACTAATTACACATTTATAATACCTTCCAGCCCTTATTAACTTTGAGCTTCTTTTTATTTCAAAATAACTAAGCTTACTTTGACTATTATAGTACATCGATATGTTGCCTGTTTATTTATCTAATGAATGCATAAAATTCTGCCGTTCTCAGTTATAGTAGGGGAGACTGGGTACGGTTGTAACAATTTTGCTTCAATCGCTCGTAGCATTGCCATTCTGGCTGTAAACAACAAACAAGTCCCCTTGTACCCCTCACCGAACCGTGGATAGTTTTGGGAATATTCGAGTTGTTACAACCGTACCCTGTTACAACCGTACCCAGTCTCTCCTAATAACACTGTTTAAATACTTCACTGTGGCCCATTGGAGCACAACCTAGAAGAAAAGTCGTTCTGACGTACTTTTACGACCACTTCGCTTTGAACAAGAAATTATTGCGAGCAGAACAAGACAATAGAAAATTCTGAAAGGACATCGTTAGTAACGAAGCTAATGGATTTCAAGTTTTCATTTAAATTCATTATAAACACTGTTCCATAATAAACGATCTTAAATTGGTATCGTTGGTAATTTCTTAGGTTTTATGGCGTGGCCTGTATGCTGTTTTAAATTCAAGTGTGTCGTTAAATTCGCTGAAGAGATTCTTTTAGAACTCATGTAAAAGAAAATACAAAACTTAGGTATCGTAAAACATTATGTCTAATATGTGGGTGCACTTTATTACCTGTATAAAAGTTACTAAAAAATAAATCAATTTTGATCGGTGTTTGACCTTTTGAAAATGTATATTTGCTAAATGTATTCAAGGAAAAGTAATGGGAGTGAAAAGACGAGTTCGAAGTATGAAAACGAAACACGTAAAAGGTTTTACGTGCTTACAAAAATATTTTTGCGTAAAAATATAGACGTAGGTAAATAAAAATTCTTTGAAGAGAAATTATAATATCTGAATGTATGTTTTCCATAAGTTTTACTTACAATGTAGGGAAGTGATGGTGCACGTAAATTTGGAATTAATTATCAATCGTTTTGATTATGTAAGACAGTTTTTAAACAGCTTCACAAAACAAAACAAAATATCGATATAATGCCTTAACTTAAAATAAAATAAAGTAATTTTAAAATTTTTAAGCTCGGGTGTTCACAGGTTTATAAAAATAGATGGGGATCTAACTTGTTATTAAACATAACAGCTAAGTCGTGTTTTACAATTTTGTACACAAAAATAAAGTAACAAAATTCAAATTCCGTTGACACGATGGGAGAATCAGCATGTTTATCGCACTGCTCCGTACACAAACACTTGTTATAGTCTATTCGCACGAATGTGGTGCGTTGTCCCTGAAGTGTAATTTCCCACCTTTGTTTGCACGAAGCTGAGGGATATTCTGGAAGCAGACTCTTAACAGGGATTCAGAAAATACTGAAGTGACGGTGAATGTAGTATACACAACATATGAGTACACGAATGATTTAGGCATTTCGGGATTAACTCTCGTCGACAGAGAGGTCATTAGACACGGAGCGAGTTGCTCAGAGAATCAGGAACGGGGAAGGAATCGGCCATGACCTGTAGTAAGGAACTATCCCAGTATTCGCCTGGAGTAACGTAGGGAAACCATGGAATACCGAAGTTAAGATGTCTGGACCGCTAATCGAACCCAGACCCCCTGAATGCGAGTCCGAAGATTTGCCACTTCACCACCCCACTCTGGACCAGTTAGAATGCTGATAATCGAATACCGAAAATACCGAACGTTTGCGATTTGTCTGTAAACAATAGAGCTGCTTTAAAATCCCATCGTTCGATCACAGAGTAGATCAGCAAACGCGAGGCAAAATGGCGCGGCGGTATCTTTGATGTGCCCGTACCCTTTCCCTGATTGGCTGGGCGAGGCTCTAGGAACGGCCATTGTATCTGATTGGCTACTGCATACTGTGAGATTTTTCCTCTTGGTTGGGCAGCTGTCTGGCAATTAGGTTGCCAGGCGCTGATTGGGCGAACGGCGTTCCGACATGTGTCTGACTAGTGACGCCATTTTGGTGGCGTGTGCTGATGAAGTTTGAGGAATAAGCGCTATTGTTTAACGTCTGCATTAAGTACTCTGGGATCCAACCGTAAAGGGAGCAAGACTCTACAGTATTGTGCAAAATAAGTTGGAGCAAAAACATGTTCGCGGGTTTTCCACTGTCACCGTTCGTAGACGCTTTTTTGCCGGGGAGTGAGCGAAGTTGTAAACATGTCACAGTACAGAAAATATAAGAACAACCGAGTAAATATGCTTCTGGTTTACTGCACGAAGCCCAATAGGAACAAAAGCTTTTACGAGAAAATAGAAATACTTGACTACTTTATTTAGTGATTAGGTGAGTATTTTTCAGGAGTTGCTCCGTGTATAACGTTTTACTCGGTTCCCAACTTTTATGAATAAAGGCGATGGCAAATAGAAACAGAGGCTTAGCTGGAGAGGCAGCGGTTGACTATTGGGTTAAAAAAAATACTGTTTACATGTAGACGTTATTCTTTCGTTATTTGCTGTTTTCTGTGCCTGTCCATTTCACTGTGCCGACAAGAATTTTGGTATTCCAGTATTGAATTTTTGTGATAAGACTGCAGAAATTAAGCCATTTCGAAAATATTTTAGGACAGTAATCAAGAGGGGCTAGACGTTACAACAGAGTAGATAAGTACACATAGACGAAATAACGAGGTGGTTCCTTCGATATGAGCGTACGTATTCTCTGATTGGTTGCGCGAGGCTTTGGTAACGGACGTTGCAGCTGATTGGCTAATGCATGCTGCGAAAGGTTGACTATTTTCTGGGCTGCCGGCTGGCCAATTATGTAATTTTTGCACGCATGTGCCGCGGCATAAGTGAATGACTAAAACAAAAGTTTATCCCCGTTGTCTCGCCGCTTAAACTTAAACTTTGCTGATGTCGTATTTTGATATCTGAGGCAAGAAAATTGTATGCAAATTATTTTTTTAAAGGTGTTAAATATTTATTTTATTTTATTGAAATATAAACCCAACATTTTCCCAGCAGTATGCAATGCACGCTGTGATGGCATCAGGGGAGAGGAATTTATAATGGAAAACAAATCCGCACCGATTTGGTAGCTGCCACTGCGACAACTCGGGGCAGGAATTTATAATGGGGCAACTGTATTTACCACCCGACCTATTTTTCATAATGGAGTTCAGTACCCCTCCCGACACAGTAGGCACACTCGCGAAAAATAAACCTGACATTAACGAAGTAGTCAAGCAATATTACTTATATAAACTCATTTTAAATCTACCATCTTGTACTTTTTTTTTTAACCATGAGCATACATTTATATTCCCTCCATTTCACTTATGCTGCGGAACTAATATAGCCATATTTGTAAGTATAGTATATTATTCAAATCAAATTTAAAAATGAGCAATGTAATCCTTTTTACTCTTTACAACTATAGACTGCTATACGTCGGCGAAAGTGTAATTCCCTTACAGTCCATAGACTACAAACCCTTTACCACAACAAACAAGGTTCGGTTCCCAGTGGGGTCACTGTTGATTTTCGCACATAGCAGACTTTGTTGATTGGCAGGTAGGATTTCTCGGTGTGCTCCCATTTCTCCCACCATCTAATTCAACCACAGCTTCACCTCCACTTCACAATCTTCGGTACTGAAAGACATCTGCTGTTAAGCACCACCCCAGATTTCTCACTACAGCATGTAAAATGCATGCGTTCTTCCTAATAAAAGCATCAATAAAAATATATGTAAAACACGTTTGTTAACCTTTCATTTTAAAATGTGGAATCCACCACACAAACGACTCATGCGCGAGTATCCATTAGTAACTACGGAACTATGATACGAATAATATTGTAAGCACTGAAGACGAAAGATAATTAAAAAATGATAATAAATTATATTCACAATATTAAAGTTAAAATCGTTTCTTGCAGCACGTTGTTTAACACGCCCAGACATTCGGACAAGTTTACTTTCTACCCGAATGTGTATTATGCCCTTACTAAATATTCAGTATTGCTAATGCTATTTTTTTCCTTCACTACAACCATTTACAAAATTCTCGTCTACAACATGCATGCGAACCCAACCGATTTTAAGAAGGAAATGTTGAACGAAAATGAAAAAAAAAATGTCGAAAATAGTACACGTACCACGCAAATATTTAACGCAGGACAACATTAGTCATACTTTTATTCTATAAGCGAAACATTTATGTGTGGCGTCACTCGTTCTTATAGGTTAAACGAACCCAGGACACTCTCACAAACCTAAATCATCATAACACAAATTCATCCCCTCCACATGTACCATGCACGGATACTAAGTATAGTTTGGGGGTAAGTTAAAATGCGGTACTCACCTGTTTAATTTTTAACAATCTGTAGGAAACGCTTACGTCCGTTCTTGCTGCAGCGTAAGACACCAATGAAGTAGGTCACCTCAACCAACATTGAGCTCGCATCAACCCCACCACAATCCACACTAGGCACGTCGCAGTTGTGATGGGTCGCCAGAAACTAGCTAACCCTCCAATTAGTAGAATTAACTCTGCTGCTAGCTGTGTTTATTAGTGTAAGTACTTAACACATTATTTTAAATTAACTTTTTTTGAAAGAAAACATAAAATAACTTTTTGGAGGCTGAACATTTTTATATCCCTTCTATTATCTATGCATCCAAGCAATTTTTTTTGCATAAAATGTATTATTTTATAAAGGATCCAATTTTAAATATTTCGTCGGCATTTATGTTATATTTTATAGTAACTGATCTGTAATTGTAATACATTGAGTCTATTCACCAGCCAAATATACTACATAGGATTATCATAATTTTTATAATAATAAATAAATGAATATATTTGTATCTCATTTATGATAAGGGATTTTATTAGTCAATTTATAGTGAAGAGATTCGGAATAATGTTTACATATAGGTCCCACTGGTTCATCTTTAAAAAACAAAACATTTTACAGTATTTGCCTCCATAACACTATCGATACTTACCTCGGGTTTGTTATTGTTACGTAGCACTTATTAAACATACTAGTAATATATATATTTTTAAATAACGTCCATACGAAGAAATTTCTTGCTCTAACCAGTTGCAGTACCACTTTAAATTATTATATTGCTCGAAGTATTGCCTCTGCAAGCATTTCAACGAACTTGATATTATATATATATATGTATACATATAATCACCTTGTTTTTACTTGTTATGCGTTGTCTTAGTAGTTATACAACACCCCATGNTTAAATATGAGCGTGATCCGCCAAGACTCTTTATTATGTGATTCTGAAGTAAAATAATAATAACTATTACGATATATTGTTTTTTTCATAAAATGTTCGTAGTAGACAAAACACGTACATATATAGTTAAGTAGGTAGGTAGTAGGGCTTAATATCTCGACGATATCGAGGTCGTTAGATACAGAGTTAGTTGTTAAAAAATGAATTACAATATCAAATCCATAACTTTAATGTCTTTTTGTAAATTATTAATGAATATCTGTGATTGTTAAAAAGGTTTTCTTTTATTTTTAGGAGCACTTACATCCAATAGTTTTGCTCCAAGAAATGGGGGATGTATGGTTTCTTTCAAAATATATATAAATTGCTTTATTAAATATATCAAAATTTCTAATATATAAACTTTTTTTTTAAATTTTTTATATTTTTCCCTCATGCACACGAAATCACATATACTTCAAGTAAACCCTTGCTCCAACACATGTCCTGATAGGTGCTCTGTCCTCATACCTCAGGGGCAGAATGACTGACTTTTAGTCGGAGGGTCGGGAGTTTATGCCCCAGTTACTCCGCAACATATTTTCGGTTCGCATGTCGGGAACTGAGAATTTGTTATCAAGCCGGTCTAACAAGAGCTCGTCAAACATCAAAAACACACACTGTCAAACGTCACACACGCTATGTCCAACGGCAATTGTATCGGCCAATATGTCAATAAAGTCAACTTAAAAAAAAATAGCTCAGTTGGCTGGGGGATCAACCATGCCAGTGACCACAAGATTCGGCATTCGATCCCGCATCCTTCCGCAGGATTTTTTGAACTCAGCGAATAATTAAATAACAGCACTCCTGGTTGTCGCTCGGTGACTTAAACTCTAGAATAAAATAAGTCAGCCCCCTCTAGTGGGCGACAAGTGAACTACAGTAAACAATACGGCGGACGACAGTGGTACACACTAGCGCCTCTTAGTAGGCTATGAAGTAACTACATTAAACAATATGGTGGACGAAGATTGCATCAAAAGGGAGAAGAGGTGTAAGAGAGAGAACAGGTGGGATAAAGGAAATAAGATGATAGAGAGACAATATGTAATGAAGAGAGAAAATATGGAATGACAGATCATGAAAAAAAAAGATTTAATGACAGAGAATGAAAAAAATATGGAATGATAAACCATAAATGGAAAAATTCTAGGAACAAAATGGCGGACGGAAACAAGATAGTGGCCAGAGACAAGATGGCATATGTAAACAAGATGGCGGCCCTGAACAAGATAACTGGCAAAGGTCAAGGGCAAGGACACAAAATGGCGGGATCCAAGATGGCAGACTGTACCCCAGCACTACAGCCACTCCCCTTGTCCTGGAACATACGTTTCCTATCTACTTCAGTATTCCCAGTGGGAATCGGAATATTTGCAACCCAGCAACGAAAGAAGGGTCAACTTACATTCGACCGAATCAAGAGCAAAGCTATTCGTCACTAACGCAATCAGTTGACCACAAAAAAAACTGAGGCTCTAATTTCAGCGCCAAAGTATATACGCCAATTATTTTGGTTTCATTCGATAATGACTTGTATGATATTAAAAAAAGACCTAACACATTGGTGATAATTGTATTGTACAATGCGTGTGAAAGTAAGCGTCAATAATAGCCGAATAATTAACACATGCGCACTCGTTTTCATCCTTATAACTGGAATCTATACATGTTTTGTTAACTTCTTGCCTTCTTGTGAGCAAATATTGTATAAGTTGCTTCGACCAACGGGAATTCGGATTTTCAAAATTATTTCCTTAATTTGTTGTCAAACAGTTATGACTTACACCTATAACGTAATCGTACACATAAGAAAGAAATACGGAGTTTTGAGGACTTCTTTGAGGCATAGGAAATGTTTTCGTGGGTAATTGCTGTATATAAATACAACAATTCCATTTTTACGAGAATTGGTTTTTTTTTGTTAGGGTAAACAATGTAGTCTAATATTCTTCTTGTCTAGTGGCAAAACTCCTCCGGCGCTCTTGTACTGCGAACTGTTAGGATGTGTCAGAGAGAAAATTAAAACCCACATTCCCAGAAGAGAATTATCTCGAAATCTTTCCGCTGGAGATCTCAGGCCCTCTGGCCATAATTTATTGTGAATAGCGCACACGCTGCGCGCCGAGCTTTGGGCCATTATTGTTCTGCCGACCGCAGAATTAATTGCTCCCGCAGCGAAATTAAACCTGCAAAGAATTCTCTCATTTAGAACCTCGAAGTTGAAGTCTACATTCGTGAGAGGTCATTTTAATTTCCCCTTATGTCCCTGGTCAAGCTCATAAACAATTTGGAACGTCCTGAAGTTAGCGATAAAGCTAAGAAAAAACCGCCTCTGATATGTTTACAGATTAGAAAGGCTTCTTGTCTCAAGTAATTTAATTAGCTTGAAGATTTTTGCTGACGCAACTTTTGTACATACACGAGCATAGAATATCAACTGTTAAATACTTTCATGGCGAAGTAAATCCAGACGAGACACAAGAGTCGTGACGCGTAATTTACCCTAAGTAGCTATTACTTGGTTGTAAGATGTAGGGGCTGACTATTTAGTTACGAGGTTTTTTTTTCTTGTGTGATTTCTATCTCTGTCTTTTTTATTTTCCTGGAGTTCCCAAATCAAATCTGCCGTTCCACCAAACGCTTCGCCCCGAGAAAACCCGCCGACCAGCGGCATCATCCGGCACGATTCCCACCTGCGAAAATCCGGGAGCGACCCCACCGGGAATCGGACCCTGTTTAGCCTAGGCGGGAGGCGAGTAGTCTAACCACTACACCACCGCAGCCCTTTGCCACGTTGGAAAGACGCGGAGAGAGCGCGACGAATTTGAGCCTCCGAACTGATCATGCACCCTCGTCACCGACCGGAGCGTATATTGTTTCTTTCTGAGAATTTGAGGCAGGTCAACCTTCACAACTGCGTCCCACGTTTTCACACGCTAATCTGGGAAACTCTGTTGGAAAAAAAAGTTTCATTGGCTAGTAACAGCAGCGTACTGGTTATTGCATTGGCTGAATTTGTCTGATGCAAAGGTGATTTCTATTGAATCTCGTGGTCGCTGTTGGCTCAGAGGCTAGAATGCTCGCCTCCCACCAAGGCGAACCGTTTTCTATTTCCGGCAGTATCACCCGGATTTCCACACTTGGGAATCGTGCCACACGATGCCGCCGGTCGGCGAGTTTTCTCGGGGATCTCCTGTTCTCCCTTTCCTCAGCATTCCGGCACTGCTGTATATCCACCTCGCTTCGCCCTCGTCGGTTCTCAAGACCTCGTTGTTAAGAGCCGCACAAACCTCTCTACTCCATACTAATGAATTCCCTTGAATACCACTTCTCCAAGGCACTGTTTCACAGTTCATTCCACTAAATCGCCGATCCAAACACCATAGTGCTATTAGTTTTGGCGGTGTGTCGCTGAAGAATGAAGTCCATATTTCTGTGCTGTCCAGTGCACCTCCATGCTCGAGTGCGATTGCCATACCCGTACAGACAAAATATGGATTGGTTACTACAGACGATGCATCGCCATTCTTCAGCCGTCCGTGCCAGCCGATTACGACAAAACTGCTAACGATGTCGCCATTGTCAGGATGTAAATGTAATACGGCGTAAGGGATGTTGAGGACACAGAGTCTCACTCTGCTAGTCGCCTTACAATAGTGCAGGTAGAAAAAGAGATCACCAGGTGGTGGAATCAGAGGCTGTTGATTGAGCTCGCGTCTGTCAGACGAAGATACGATATGTTCCTTTGTTCTGGTTGTCATTCTGGATCGCCCAGAGTCTTCTTGGCGCGTGTGTGCTTCCTCATGTTCATACAGCTTCCAATGCTGTCACACAGTTCTGTAGCAGTTGTCCAGCTGGTGGAGAGAACACCCTGCCTCTCACAGTGCCAACGATTCGCCCGCTCTCAAGCCCTGTAAGTTGTTCACGCCGGTGTGGAATGCGTTGCCGGCACATGCTAGCTATAGTCCATAGTTCCAACTTTTCTGTAGACCTGCTACTAAAGTTCTACTTCCAGGATATTCCTCCGCCTCATGCAAACAAAGCTTAACCAAGTCCAGAAAATTACACCAAAGGAACAACGCACATCATTCGTGCGCACTCAGTGTAATAATATTTTACATAAGAACCTATCAGACCTATTTTCTGTTTGTTTTTATTAGTATTAATTATAAATGGAATATTATAATTTATAGATAAAATATAATTTTAAAAATCTAATATAACAAAAATTAATTACTTCTATTGGTATAAGAATAAATGCTTGTGATGCATGAAATGTTTAGGAAACATTCAAACACGTCATAGATGGGGTGATCTTTCAAAGGTTTGAATCAAAAAGTGTGAAGAAACCGCGAATAAACTATACTCACTGACATTCATTCCACATGCACACGCACTGATTTGTTACGCAAATTCCTTGTACAGACCATTTGTGTTACCAGGGTTGTGGTGTAGTTGTGCGCGGCAACTCAGGGAAGATTGAAACAGTATATAGCTATGTTACCCTTGGTGGTTCTGCATACTAACATTCGTCTCTTGTCAATAATTCTTCATGTTTGCTGCTTTTTTTAAAAATATAAATGAGTATGTTTTTCATTATTGAGACATAACGCATTTCTTTGTTATGGATAAACAGCAGGCATTTTAAACCCGAGCAGCTAAAAGACACCGTATCCACGAATTTGGTATTTAGGAAATGCTAAGAATTTAAAAACAGCTTTACCGAACAAGGTTGGCGCTGGGGCAAACCTTCGGATTCAAATACGGGAGGAATTGGGTTTGAATCCCGATGCAGCCATCTTGATTTTGGTTTTCCATTGTTTCCCGAAATCACTCCAAGCGAATGAAGGGATTATTCCTTAATACATGTCATGGCCGACTTCTTCCTCGTTCCCGCTTCACTAAGCAACTTGCCCCGTCTCTAATGACACCTCGATGTTGACGAGACGTTACCGGTGCTTGCCACCGAAAACTTCGGTATTTGATATTTGCACGAAATATTGTTCAACTAGTACGCATTTCTTACGAGTTCTGTTTCCTCACAAAAAAAAAAAAAAAAAAAATGTAGACTGCATTTTTTTTTTTTACACAATGGCTTGTCAAAATCGCAATTTTAGTGTTTTTGAGACGTACAAATAATAAAAACTAACTCACTTGCCGAAATGAGATAATTCACTTTGAAATAAAATACCATGAATTACTTCAAGGAATTTTTTAAATATCGTAATGATATGTTTTCACAGTTTTTAAAAATTACTTGAAATAAGCACGTTTTTGAATATTTTTTCTTTCTAGCAGTCTATGACATTTTATAAGATAAGTTTTGCTAAACATAATTTAGACATGATCTTTCAATCGCCCTTGTTAAATGTTCTGTAAATAATATATTTTATTTTTATTATTTATATTTTTTATTAAATTTTTTATTTGTAGCGTTTAATAACTTTCTGTAAAATAAGTTTTGCTAAGCATAACTTAGACATCACCTTACAGTCGCCCTTGTTAAAATTTCTGTAAATGATTTCGTTTACTTTATTTGTACATCACAAAAACACTAAAATTGTGATTTTGACATGCCATGGTGTAAATACTATTGGATCAAAATTTTTTTTTAATCTAGGAAAGAGTAATTAAGAGTACATATACAAATTGAACTGTCTTTCGTACGAGTATAAAAAGAAAAATTTTTGGCAACCAACACCAACATTCTTAAGCCTTTGTCTACGTACCTTAAAAAAAAACATCTGGACTTAATTGGTGAAATATTAGACCGAGGCGCCAGCGATTGTCTCCTATATGTGGCGTGGAATTTGGGACGTTGCGCCACGAAGAAGCTACGAAATGCACTCTATAAATTCTCGAAGTCTGTTCCTGCCCTTGACACCGACCAGCGTGGTATTTATACAGCTGGGTGTGCTGGCTGCCGGTATGAGGTTTCTGTCAGTCGTCGCGTTCCTCGCCGGCGTCTCAGATAAACGTGGCTTCCCTTCGTATATTTACTCAATATTCTGCTTTATAATTCTAACTGTAACTTCTTCACTCCGCTGTTTCATTGATTAACATTTTATTATGTCTGCACATGAAAGCTATTTGTATTTTTTTTTTAATTTAATAAAAACTTCCTTTAATATCATTTAACCATCCAGTTTTAAAAAATTAAACATCTTTAATAGTTTTTTTAAAACGTAACATGGTACGTGAAACGATTTTTCGAGACTGTCATGTTAGAAAATGTGTTTATTGTGATCATTGTTACGCAAGTGGCGAAACGGAAACTAAAACGATACTGAATATTAACACATTTTAACAATGTCATTGTGACCATTTATACAACGCATTATCTTGGATGCGAACATCTTTACGTCATATAAAATCGTAATACACGTCAAAAATTTTCTCACCATAAAGCACGCTTTTGTAAAAAAAAAAAAAAAAACTTAAATTTTGAACTGTTTAGCTGTTTTTAATATAATTTATTCATAAATTATTTAATATACCTTCCCTGAGTCTACGAAAAGGAAAATGACAGACACTGAAAAACTTGAGAAAATATCAAACTGTTTCTTATGCTATATCGAGCCAAGCTTTCCCGCCAAATCTGAAATAAACTTGCTAGCAGAAGAACTGCAAACTCAGTATGGCACTCTCCCTCCTGGCCAGCTACAAGATTGTTTTGTTGATTTGGCATTAATCAGCGTTTCATTTCACGTAGTAGACGCCTCGACTCCAGAGCACGAGGACGTGCGTTCGACCTCTCGTTGGAGATGGAAATGTTCGTACTCTGACCGGAGACTGGCTAGGTTTATAGAAGTACTCGTATCGAACATGTGTTCCCTGTTAATTCGAGAATGATCATATTGAACATGCGCTTATGACCACTACGCTGTTCATTTCATCGTCTAGCACACGATGTGCCCTAACACGTATGTTTACATACCAAAGTAATTCCTGAACATAATTTCGCCTATGGCCATTCTGATGGCGTCTGTAATTTCGTCAAGAACAGTGCATGTGCTGTGCCCCAGTCGTTGGAAATATCAGTTATCACGAGTAGCACAATATGTATTATTTTTTAAGTGTAACTTATGCTAACACCATCCGATCCTTAGACTTTAGACTTGCTCCGTAAGTATCCTTAAGAGATTAAACTAAAATCTTGCTACCCCAAAGGTTTTATTATTTCCTTGAAATAATAATTAGATGACATACAACAATAAAACACGCGCTACTATAACGCAAACAGAGATCAAAGAAACTGGAGTTGCTGTTGTGTAGGGAATGTAAGCGATTAACTTCCAAATCACCTTCAATGCTAGTGAAAGCGCGCCGACCCCGAAGTATTAACTCAGTGAAATATAACCGCTGAAATAATCAGGCGAATTTTGGTGTATACAGTGTATAAATTCTCACTGTTTCTCAACTATATTTCCCTGATCTCTAACAATATCTACTTTTAGAAATTTGCAATGTAATTTGTAGTAAATTTTTTAACTCTGCAGCAAAATGTATTTCACGAAAACTGAATATTTCATTATTGAGAGCTACTCTACAGCATCTAAGTAAAGTTTCTTTATATATCTATACTAATATAATAAAGCAGAATAGTTTGTTTGTTTGTTTGAACGCGCTAATCTCTGGAACTACCAGTCGGATTTGAAAAATTCTGTTTGCATTTGATAGCTAATTTCTTGACGAAGGTAACTAAGTTATTCAGCATCACGATACGACCCTTAGAAGCCGAGCAAAAAGAAAGATTGTCAGAAAAAACGCTAAGCGAAAACGAAGTAATAGCGCGGGCGGGCAAAGCGATGCGGTGAGTCGGTCGCCGAGGACGGTCACCCGACGAGAACCGAACAAGAGCCGAACCGAAAAAAAACCCCGCGGTAGCATATATCTATCTATAACAGAGAAATACTAATAAGTGTTTTTATCATTTAATTCACCGAGACGTTGAGTTTTATAATATTATAGAGTATAGAATATTAACACTAAGTAAAATTCAACTTTATTAAAAAAAAAATCTCAAAAATAATTCTGTAGTCTACGCGAGCGAAGCCGTGGGCACAGCTAGTGTGTGTGTGTGTGTGTATATATATATATATATATATATATATATATATATATATATATATATGTGTGTGTGTGTGTGTGTGTGTCAA
>NQII01004526.1:128899-177474 GCA_002778355.1 Clitarchus hookeri
TATATATATATATATATATATATATATATATATATATGTGTGTGTGTGTGTGTGTGTCAATGTGAAAGCCGTCTTTTTTGATAAACGTTTCAAGACTCCAGGCGGAGGACTTAGGAGTGTCTTATTCCCAGACAACTAAATAATCAGCAAAGATGCAGCAATAAACAAATAAATATTTGAAACTTAAAAAAAAAACTGCTTAATGTATTTGAGGGATGTCTACTAACGAGTAGCATTTAAGAAAAAAATTCATGTCCGGAGACTTTTTCCAGTTTTCTATTTTCCTTATGAGTATGTATTTTTGAAATTGCACATGGTTAAACCGGAAGGAACTAAGTATTTGGGTTCTGGATTTTTAAAGTAGTGAAGTATTTCATATTATTTCATAAAACCAGAAGGTCACGGCTGAAAGCCTCATAACAGCGAGTCGCCAAAGGAAAAATTGCACTCGGTTGAGTGCCTTGCACATATGAGATGACTCGTATGGTTCGTGTGTAGTACAATCCAAGCGAGAAGAGAACGCGCAGAAGCATAACAGAGACAGGTTGTGTCCATCCTCTGAAAGCAGGGGGTTGGTAGCTCAGTCATTGTCTCACCTCACTTGAGTAAGGAAGCTTGGTTGGCTCATGTGGATGTACATCGAGTAGAGCAAAAACATTTATCAGTGGCGTGCGCGGAGTAACCATTGAATACGGTAGATTATGCTTTCAGCTCAGACATTACAACCACAGTTACATCCCCCCCCCCTCCTCTTACAAATCTACCCTCTTTTACCCATAAAACTGTGTCGCTCTTGGATTTTTCGCATGTGAGAATCGTGCCGGACGATGCCGCTTGTCGGTGGGTTTTCTCAGGGAATTTCCCGTTTACCCCGCCCTTCCATTCCGGTGTTGCGCCATTCTCACCTAGCTTTACCCTCGTCGGCTCTCAAGACCTCGATGCTAAAGGCCGCCCAATCTCTCTGCTCCACTCCTGCGTTTTTAGACATCAGACATATGGCGACAACCTCAACAATATTTCCTTTACAATGGTAACAATGACGTCTCACCGCTGAAATTCGATGCCATTGAAGAAACAACTAAAATTTCCATTGCATGTTGGTTTTGTTGGTTTTGTTTACGTTTCTGTACAGAACGTCTTGGCAGTAACTCAATGTGATAAATTGAATATTCGACAAACTAAATGCTTTACAAGTTTTTGAAATTTGTAAAGGAAACGTACAATTATAATTGCGTTAATCATTTACGTGAGCTTTTATTTATCGTACTTATGTAACACGGCAGTTTGCCCTATTTAGGTTATGTTGTTTATTCATTCCCTTTAAGCGCCAAAAATTTTACGCATGACGATTTTGTTTATAAGATGAATTTATACGAAATGTGCAGCCAAGTTTTATCTATTTCGTTCCTCAACTTCCCCCTCACCATCACGCCCTGTTGGAATTCCCAACGTTTCATGTGGCTAGACTGAGTACTGTCAATTATGGGTCTGATAAAATTAAAAGTTATTCCACATTACACTATACATCACAGTCGTTAATTTGTCAGTGTCGATCTCAGTGACCTTGATTGTGAAGGACCAAAAGACCACCGACGTAATAGATCCGCAACCTTTTCAAGACCCCCATTTCTCAGAACGAAAATAAAAGGAGAACGTGGCGAATTGTGGTGCGAGGAACTTAAAAGCTGTTTCGGTGTTGTTGCCTTCGCTGCTTGACGCTTTAGACTTCAGAGTGACCAGCACATTTCCACAACTACATACATGATAAGGGTACCCGCGTTAACATCCTTGACCTTTGAAGACTCTTTAACCCGTCAGCAGTCTTCCAGGGCCTGACGGATAAAGTGTCTGCCAAAAACTGATAGACGATGATACCTCGCCTACCCCCAACTTGACTTTAAGACAAAGCGATTAAATATTTACCTCGCGATTTCAAATTGTTCACTAAGAAAAAAATTTGCCTTCAGGAATAACATTTTTGTAATATATTCCTCACAGACTGTTAGTATGGTGAAAGCAATAGCATGGGCTGTTGTTACTAGCTGAATATGGTTAACGTAGATACAGTAATACCAAAGAGTTGTCCATTGTGATCCTGTTCATGGTCGCATACGCAACTTAAAATAAAATTCCTACAGCACAGCACCGTGTTTTTATCACAGTGAAAACAGTTCCTTCAAAATAACAATTTCAGTTACCTTTCAATTTTTCTAGCAATGACTATAAGACTAAAATAGACTAACACAACATTCTGAGACTACCTATTTGGGGTCTACTGAAGTCTGGCTGCTACGACTCTCAGAACCGAAAACAAAACTGTTCTGCAAATTACCCTTCGCAGATTTATCAGTCTTGCCAAACAGGAAAAAATCGTGGGGACAAAATATGGGATACGTAGCCCGCAGTTATTAAAAAACTGCAGGGATACCTTATTTTTACCTCTTATGACGTCACCATAACCATTAACCCCTTCCTCAAACAATTTTTTTTTCAGTCAGTTATTACATACGCGCGTTTATCTCGAAAGCAGAACTCACTTAGTATTCTCAAAGCTCTGCTTTTTATAATCTGGTGATATGTGAAAGAGTGTTGATCACGAATCGTATAGTAATAACCTAATTTCGAATGTATCTAATAACACTTTATTACATTGCTGAAATTTGTAGCGTAAACACAATATTGCACTTTGATCAGTGATCGAAATTGTGCAATTCCATACTTTCTTCTAGACCAAAAAACTGAATTTTCTTGTAAATCACATAGGTTTGTGCAGATAAGTTAACATTGAAATTCTATAGAAGCTGTAATACTTGAGTGCAAAAAAACTTGTTTCCTAGGCCGTGGTCACACGGGACGCAGAACTAATTCACTTCAAACATGTTCAGCATTGGACGCGGGCACGCTGGCTCCAAACTTGTTCTGATCGCAAGTCACTTCTTGTTCAAAGTAAACATGTTGTGTAAGTACATCGGGACGACTTTTCTTCTGTGTTGTGCTATCATTGGCTGCTGAGAAGTAAACAGAATGTACGATAAAAATGACTGGATTTGGCGGGAAGTTCTGCATTCGTTGAAATAAATAGTAAGTCAGGTCAAAAAACAGTATTCGCTATGCTGTTACAATAAAAAAATAAGGTATGTTCTGTTAAAATTAATAAGATACTCAGCCGTGATGAGTGTTGGAAGCTAATCACGGGAGCTTATTTTCGAGGTTAGGATTTCCTGTTGTTTGAATTCAGTTATAGGTGTGTAACCTCTGAAACTAGTTTCGTTCGCAAACTTGTTCGAGCATGGCTACCGAACGAATTTACAATAAACACGTTTTAGACCACTTGTGTGACAGCGGCCTTAGTTAGTTTTCCTTTAGTCATTTTTCTTATAACCTTTGCCAAACAGGACTACATTGGATGGTGGACGTTTGCTAATCTAATTTCTTTCATAATGTGGCAAGATAGCAATGACCGATTATAAAATCAATTCGGCACGAAGCTTCACGCAATACAGACCAGCAATAATTAATTTAGTGTAATTTTCTATAATGTTTATTCTGTGAGGAAAACTGGTACTCGACAGTATTTAATAACAATGGAATATCTGACACGTCTCGATACTCAACACGCACACAGTTCCTGAAGTCTGAGAACTAATAATACAATGTATATTTCAGTGTATCGTAAATTAATTCAGAGATGAATGGAAAAAAATGGACGCGCCCTCTCTATTTCCTTGACTAATGAGATCCGACCTCCCGTGGAGCAGTCGGTTGGTGCTCCGCCGGTTTGGGGTGCGGGAGGTTCTGGGTTCAAATTCTAGGTAGGGCATGGGTGTTAGTTTAATTAAGGTCATACGTGAGTTTATAAACCGTCCCCTGATAACCCTTCAGACATAACACCGGCGGGGGCTGGGGGGTGGGGGGTGGCGTTCAAAAGCCCTTTCCACTTTCCAATTCAATCGAATCGAATCCAATCCAATCCAATTGAATAATGAGAAAATACATTAATTTATTTTCCTTGGCGAAAAAAAACACACCAAAGTATACAGAAATACGGTAATAATATTCTAGGGAACTACTTATATTAGTAATGAAATATGTACATGGATAAATCGATGGTTATTGTTTAGCATGTCATTCGCCCAGTATGTACTAAAGTTTTGTGGGTGAACTTTCGTGGAAGTACAATAAAAATAAGTATATTAAGTTTTTTTCATCGGAGAAAAGGTTGATTCAGACTGTTTCTGCCCCATCCCCACCTTGAAATGAATGAATGCACTGCGTAAAACGCAGACGTCTCGCTGAAGGCATAAGCTCTGGTTCCCGACGTCGGGTCAGGAAAATATGCCGAAGCTAGGCGAGAGGAGTGTTTTCAATTCGCTGCCTCGACGTGGGAGGTCCTCACAAAGACGCCCTCTTCCTTCCTCATCCCTCCCCCGCCCCCTCCTCGACCTTCTTTCCCTTTGCCCGCCACCCAACACCGCCGCTGGCTTTTTAAACAGCTGCGACGAGCGNCTCCACCGTCCTTCTTCATCAACCATTACTCCTAAAGCAGACACTTAAAAACCGACTCGGCAGTACCGTCACGTGCCAAGCAAGGCGCTATAGCCGGCCCATGACGTCACGGTCGACTCGCGGTAGCTTCCGTTCGCGTCATCAGTCAGCGTCGGAACTCCCCCCTTCCCCCCACCCTTGGTCGGATAGGGACGCCCTTTGAATTGCGTCCCTCCGTCTGCGCCGTTACCCTCGCCACTCTTCTAAAGGCTTCTCACGTTAAAGCAAGCACTTTTGAAATCAACCTTCGAAAAAAAAAGTCACTGCCCAATAACTGCATAGTTGCTATAGTCAACTCATGATTACTTCCGACTTTCCTGAAGCCCTGCTAAAGTTGTACTTTCAGGCTATTCTTCCGCCTCATGCGAACTAAGCTTAACTAAGTCTTAAAAAATTACAGCAGAGGTACAACGCACCACATTCGTGCGCATTCAATTTAACGTAATTTTTCATGAGAACTATTTCTTACTAGGCATTGCAAACGCAGGTACCTTCTCTCTGTTTTTATTAGTACTAACTGTAAATTAAATATTATAATTTATGTATAAAATATAAGTTAAAGTTCAGTTCAACAAAAAATAAGATACTTTAGTGTTGACAGAAATATAAAACGCCTGTGATACATGACATATTTAGGAAACAACCAAACACGTCATATATGGGGCGACTATTCAAAGGTTTGATTCAAAAGTGTGAAGAAACCGCGAATAGACTAAAGACTATAACTCTCAATTGCTTCTATCAAACTGAGACCAGTACTTCGTTTTCCTCTTTTTGCAGCTATCACAGCTTCCAGAAGTCAGAACATTGATTCCACTAAAATTCTCGTGATGTCTGACGAAATTGCACTCCATTCTGTACTCAAGGCACGTTTCAAATCATCCTTTACCTTGGTGGGTTATTTCCTAATTCTACGGTGTAGTTTTTCCCAAATATGTTCACCGGGGTTAAGATCGAGGGACAGGGGTGGCGAATGCAAGAATTGTCGAGGTACACTGTAGAGCAGCCATTCTTTTACCACGATCGCAATATGTTTCGGGTCGTTGTCTTGTTGAAAACCCCATTCATTTCCAAGTCCTAATTCGTTAGCAGATTCTTTCAGATTGTTTTTTAATATGGTCAGATATTGCCACCGATCCATAGGTGGATCAATAAATACTAAATTACCAACCCCAGTCCCCGCCATGCAACCCTACGCTTCCACCACCGTGCTTCGCTGTTGGAAAAAGATTTTTATTCTTCAGGATTTTCAATGCGTTTTCACCAAACAATTTGCTTCCTACAGAACCGAAATATCTTAAACTGACTTTCATTGACCTTATTCCAAAATTTTTTGTGGTAATTCTTATGCATATTTGCAATTATACGCCCCTTTTGTCATTAACATCAGTAATCAAAGGTTTTTTTTCTATTTCCGATCCTATTGCTAAATCCCTTATTGTGCTACACTCGTCTCACTGTAATCGGGTGGAAAACCTTTCTACTTGTTTGTGCGATATCTATTTCCATCTGCTTAGCTGTAATTTAAGAATTAGAATCGACTTTCTCACTATCTGTCGCTTATCCCTATCAGACAGTTTCGCAGGTCCGCCACTTCTGGGTTTGTTTTGTACTGTTCCTCTAGTCTCATGCTTCCTAATTGCTGTTTGAACACTGGCATGGCTCCTTTTAATTATTTTGCCGAAATTACGTAGTGAAAAAACCTTCTTTGCGAAGTTGAATTATAACTTCCCTCGCCTATGTTGGTATTACTGTTCGATCAGAATCTATTGTACGTTATTTGATGCTCTGTAGGATAATGTGATGCACACGCTAGATTTATTTTAGTGTCCGACCTATGTAAAGCCTTGTGTACAACTGTCGATTCGATAGGAGTGTATGTTGACTTTTGTTTCTTACGAATAGGACTTCGTAGCATTTGACTTGTTACAGCGCGTGTTACTGTACGATTACCACAAGTTTCTTTGTTCTGTAAGGCGTCAAAGCACAATGCAACCTCTGTGTATTAAGGGCTGTAAAGATATATGAATACGACGGGGTTTGTGTAGACGTTTTTTTCCGACTGTGTATAGATTCCTAGTTCAGTTGGCAGTGAATTAAGAAAAAATTGTTCCAGGTCTTGACTTTGCATCGCGAGTGTAATTTTTGAATTAATGGGAAATCAAGTCAGTGTTTTTTTTCCTGGTTTGTACATATTATAATATAAATTGGCATATTTGTAACACTTAAGGTTTCCAACAACTTCACATTTTCACTTGACTGACGCATGAATTAAATCATTAGGCCCATGGCAATATTGATTTTACATGCGGCGGAAAGGTATAAAACTAGGAAAAAAGTAGATCTTAAACAGGGCTTTCGAAAGTTCTCAATTAACCTTCCTCGACCTCAGTCTCTTCTCACTCGGGCAGCTGAATCCTGACATACGAGGAACCCTGGAGCAATTTCTGCTATTTATCCTCAAACAATGGGACAGATATTTCCATCTTTCCTCCTTCAACCGTGTACATGAGTGATATGATTCGCCTCAAGGAACCAGTTTCACGACATCTAGAATTTTTTTTTCAACTTGCTCGTTCATTCATACCCTGTCAATAGCTTTCGTTAGCAATGTATTAACACGTTTAGAGTAAAATTTCAGGTAGGACCGGACATGAGTTGGGCACAACTTGGACTTAGGGGTGGACAGGCCAGAGTTGGGAGTCTCGCAGTCAGAGGCCCATTATGCAAGCTTGAAATAAAGGACACAATTTACAAAAAATGTTAAGAGTCAGTGGGAGCGAATTTAAGAGTAAAGCCTGTATGCTACGACAACATTTTCCATACTAGCTCAGGAGGAAGCTCCACGAGACCTGCTACCCGAGACTGCATGCAAGCAGTTATGGAGGGTTCTTTGGAACAACCTAGCCAACGATACTTGTTGCCGCACAAGTAAAGACGAGTGCATTTTCTATGATTTTGCTTTTGCAACTGTGGTTCAGAAACAATCTTCACTCACGACTTCAACATTATATGTTGATGCACAAAGCCCAATCGTCATGTTGTTATTACTGGAAATTTTGTTTTAAATAAACACTAATGGTTACCATAATTGTCACACAATACTGTTTTATAATCATTAAATATCTTTGTGATTTTTTATAAAGTCAACTATTTATCCGTGTTTTTAATAGTCTTGCGATCTTTATCAAAATAAAATAAACAAAATGGGTCCTCCACGCTCTCTCTGATTGGCTAAAGTTTCAACCCTGTAGAAAACCTTCCATCGAAAATTGCACACGACCAATTACGAAAACTTCCATGAAAACAGCCAGCAGTCGGTTAAATCTTCCATAGAACCATCCATACAAGCGGCCGTGCAGGCTTGCATGATATCGTCCAAGGAATCTTTTATCGTGGCATGCACGCTTAATGGAATAAGAGAGATTCAAAGAAATAAATTAAACCTACAAGTAAATGTTAAATTTCGCAACATTTTAAACTCTATACTCTTCTCAGAAAATAGTAGCAAGATTCTTCCCTCACCTCGCCACTTCCGCAGTTAATTGCAAAATTAAAAACCTGCATTGAAACGCAAACAAGAGTTCAATCAAAGTGAAGTTGAAGGGGAAAGAATGAAAAGCTCTAGTTTTGCGATGATACGAACAACAGAACGATCTGCCCACAACATAGGCTACTAATTTTTAGTTACATATCATGTGTAACGTTTATGATTCAACACAATTCGTTTGGTCTGTTGTTTTCTAAGTTTCAGAATTGTTTCTAGCTTCTAAACACCTGCATGTTGTGCACAGTGACTCAACGTGGCGACATGTCCGGTTTTTTTTTCCAGTCCAGTCGGGCGTTTACAGTAAATTCGTTCCGGATCCCACACTCCGTCCACATTGCCGACAGAACTGAATTATCCCACTCCAGTCGTGGTTTAGTCCGGGCCGAGTGTGTTTACGGTAAAGTTCCAATCGGGAATCTTCAGTCCACTCCGAATACATTCCGGACTGATATTTTACAATAACGGGGTATTAGGGTGCGTGTACTTGTGCTTTATGCATGTGTGTGCATATGTACAGAATGTGTCGAGATATGTGGGGAGTCAACGGGTGTGGCAGTACATCTCAAAATGAAACAAAGAAATCATATATAACATATGTCCTATGCTCGATGGTTCCCAAGGCAAGGGTTTCCGAGGTGCTTGCTGGAATTGTTAAGAGCCGTGCCTGACAAACCACTTTTCATGTCGCTGCAGCCCTCACTGTGAGAAACGTTTCTTCCATCCAACAAAATACTTCTGTGTATAGGAACAAAAAATTTTTCTGTTACCCCAACAAAATATTTTATTGAGTAAACAAAATTGGAGAGTAACAAAATTAACTTCGATCAACTAATAAATTACACGCTTGAATAAACAAAACCTTTGTGATGGGCCAAAAGGAATTTGAATTTCAACAAACATATTTTGTTGAATCAATTGTATGTATATGTTTGGCCACTCATTTCACTGCCTTCGTTCAAAAATATAGTTCGAGAGTTTGCTTGTATTTTTTTTGTAATACCTAGGATAGTAACCATGTTTGTTAGTGCATTTATTGATGCCTAAATAATGGTATAAACATCCCAACAAAACACGTTCATCGCAATACTAACAATTTAAGCTACGTAACTTGAAATATTTATCTACCCATGTTGTCCAGTATTTGAAAAGAATGTATTTAAAAACATTCTAGTTTGATCAGTAGTCACTTTAGCTGCGTCCGGGCGCAAATTGTCTAAGTTTGAATATCGCGGTTGAGCTTACAATGATTTATATTAACCGAAACTGTTTAAAGTAGACTACGTAGAGTGCAGCAAATATTTAGCTACACCAACCCAATCTCAGTTTGGTGCCACCAAATAGAACAACAACATATTTAACTGTCTTATGTAAACAATGAATTTGGTTGCACCAAACAAACTTTGTTTGATCCAACAGAACCTTTTTCTTAGTGCTGCCTGTGTACTAGAAGTGATTCACTCTAACAAGAGGAGCTCTAAAAGTCCACCTTGCAGCTAAATACTCGTCTGCACACCTAGCATCACTGAATGCCACATTAGAGAACAAAAACAGGTTTTCTTTGTTCCTAAAATCATTGTTACCTCTTGGAAAAAAAGTTGCTTCAAAATTTCGTCCCTGATCATAATGAAGCTCAAGTGGCATTCCAAACCTGGAGAAAACATGCTCTACAAGTTCTTCAGTTACTGTGCCACCTCTTGGTTTGGCACTTTGTAAAAAAAAGCACTGTGCTACCAGAAGGTACCGATTCCCCCACTCATGATTGGTAATGCACCGAGAATGTCCCCTGCCATCCTCTCAAATTGGTCTCCAACATTGTATCTCTGAAGAGGACCTCGTCCCTTAACCCTCGGACCCTTCCTCGCGGTACATGCATCACACAGACGGCACCACTGCACACCATCCTCGCGACAATGCATCCAATAGAATCTCATTCGAACTCTGTCAAGGGTCTTATTTACACCGAATTGACCACCTGCTGCTGTGCTGTACAGTTATTTTAGCACTTCTGGGATTCGGCGCTCTGGTAGGACCAATTGTAAATGACTCTGTTTCCCATCATTACATTACCAGTTCCTGTAAAGCAAACTATTCTTTATAACAAGGTAATTTCGCTGTACCCAGTATGCCTTGACTGTCATGCCTAGACTGGAAATCTCCTCCCATCTTGGTCGACGCCCGGCTTCCTTCCACTCCAATATTGATTGCAAGGTAGGGTCACTTAGCTGATCATTTTTTATGTCCTTTTCGTCCCATGTAGGTGACCCATCGCAAGATAAATGGCCTTGAATTATTTTCCTCCTTGTTTTCCACGATACACCACCCTTTTTCTCCTGGCGTTCACAATGATGACATAATGGTTCACATGGTCTCCTGGAAAGAGCATCTGCATTGCTGCGAAGACGTACATACCTGTGATGTATTTCAAAATCATATTCTTGCAGGCGCTCTATCCACCGGGCTATTTGACCTTCGGAGTTCTTGAAATTAGTACCCAGCATAAAGAAGCATGATCAGTTCTTAGAGTGAAGTGTCTGCCATACAGATATGGGTGAAAATGTGCAATTGCCTTCACCACTGCCAGAAGCTCCGTACATGTCACACAGTAATTCCTCTCAGGCTTGTGTAGCACCTTACTGAAGTATTCGAATGCCCTCTCCTTTCCATCCTGAATCTGAGATAACACAGCCCCGATACCACCATCACTGGCATCAATATCAAGAATGAGTTCACCCTCTCTACTCGGGAAGCCCAGTACAGCGGGAGATATCTGAATTTCTTTTAATCCATTAAGAGTAACTTCGCACTCCGGGATCCAATAATTTTCTTTTTGCCTCAGTCAATTCATGCAGAGGTTTGGTGATCGTGGTGAACCCGAGCACAAATCTACTGCAGTATGCACATAATCCCAGGAAACGTCGCATTTCAGTTTTATCATTTGATAGAGGTCAATCTCTTATTACTCTGGTCTTCTCAGGGCCTGTTTCAATCCCATGGGTCAACACAACATGGCAAAATAAATTAATTTTATTTTTGAAAAGGTGGCATTTCTCAGAAACTAATTTCAGGTTGCCTTCAGCGACTTTCTGAAACACAGAAGAAACCGACTGCGATAACATCCCGAGCCTCCTCAGAGCACTCCTCCAGAGACAGATGTGCCAGCCTCACGATGTCCTGCCACAGCTCCTGCGATGGTTCCCTTAGTCGCTGGATGCGACTTCGCAGTTGGACATGGTGGGCATGTCGCAGGTATTGGTCGCCGAATCGCAGCTCCAAATCCGACACTGATGTGGAGTATTTCAGTCCATGTCGTTCTGTCAGGGACTGCAGTATACTCAGTGCGGTTCCCCTCCGTACAACCGCCAGGTAGAAGCCCGCTGCTCTTCCGTCCAGCCATTCAGGGCGGCAACAATCTCAAACTGGTGTCGGTATTCACGCCAAGGTGCCTGTCCATCGTAGGGGGTGGGCTTTATTTTGTGATGCTGCCTTTACCCGCACCTGGCTGAGGCGTACCCACACTGCAAAACAGCTGGGCTTCTCCTGAGATGACTTTATTGGCAGCGACCACTACCTTCTCTTCGCTGCCCACATTCGCCGGCTCGGTGGAGGTCGATCTCTGCTCCTCCTCAGCCACTGCATGTCTTCTCCTCTGCCGCTGCTAGAATTCCTGTCATTCCTTCTTGAGGGCGCTTACTTCCTGTTTCATTTCCAGCTCAACACTGTCCATCCTTTCATTCAATCTGTCCCTCATACTGTCAATTTTCTTATCTACAGAGTCTATTTTATTGTTCACTAATTCACTTACACCTTCTATCTTTCGGTCTACATTCTCATTCTCACTGTCTATTTTTCTATCCTCATTTTCATTCTCACTAATTTTCTGTCCACATTTTAGTTCACGCTATCTATTTTTCTATCCACATTATCGTTTACACTGTTTATTTTTCTGTCCACATTCTCTTAAATGCTGACTATTTATCTGTCTACCGGTCCACTAACATTATTTATTTGATTATTTACATTTTCATTGATACTACTAATTTAACTAATAACATTTTCATTGTCTTGAATAATTTTACTATTTACACCACTAATTTTAGTATTTACAGATTCCTTGACACTACTTATTTGGCTACTTGGTACTTCCATTAAAGAGCAAAGTGCTTCCATGTCTGCCAACATTTTCCTTGCAAGCATCAAAAAATTTCTAAGTAATTCCTTGGCCTATTACTACATTTATACTATTGGTTAGCATCCTACTATAATCTTAATTACTTTTTTTCTTAAACATAATGCCTCCACCCCACTACTTCTGACATTAGTGTTACAATTTTCTCTCAAAGTCAGTGGGTTAAACCAAGTTCGTTAAGGGATGAAGGTCTTAATAAAATAAAAGAGTTAATTGTAATTTCCTAATTTTATTTAAAATAACTACAAACTAAATTCTCTCGACTCAACATCTCACAATAAATTCATATCACTTTGCTGTTTACAATTAATTACATCAATCAATACAATTTACAATTACCTCGACAAAATTAACATGATTAAATAGTTAAAAATCAGTCCCAATAGACAGTGTATCAAAACATGTTCAATTATTTTCAAATTACATGTCCATATCTGACAGTTCCAATATTTACAATAAAGTATATATCACATGTTATACAGTTCCACCTCAGTTTGATCCAGGTCCCACCAGTCCGCAATGTTCTGGAGTTCTCCGAGCGGTCTCATGCACAGTAGCCTTCACTCGTCGGGTTTCACGCCCTCTCGTCCATTCGCACTGCATACACCTCGTACGCCGTCACCTCGTAATCTCCCGTAGTCGTCCGATCTCTACACGTCACTCGATACCGCACTCAACTAAAAGTCTTCTAACAAAGACTGCCCACAGTCCAGCTGTGGCTTGTATTTATAGGGTAGTAGGACATCGCCCAGAAATTTCTCTAAATGCCACGTTGCGCCGAGGGTCCTAGTTCCCAGAATATTCTTGCGCATCCTCAAAATTCATCGGCTTCTCCAGCAGTGAGGAGGAGGAGGGGCTTTGACGTAAACCAGGTCAGCTGTCAATCATCTCCCCTCGGACGAGGGACAGGGCAGCGAGCGGGTCTGCCTGGATGGAGGGGAGGGTCGAGGTGGGTCATCCCCACATAGCTGGTCCACGCATGGAGCTCGCGTTAGCGCGTAACAGTATGTATATATATATATATATATATATATATATACTACAGGATGTTTTTTTAATAACACCGACAAACTCCGGCAGGTTACATATTCCTTCCAAAAAATATAAGACGAAAACGTACACAACATTTTTACGTTAAGTGACTCTCGCTTACTGCTTTTAAATGTCCGCATGGATTTCTCGAAAACGGTTTGCCCGAGAGTTCCCACGAGACGACCTTTTCTGTTAATTTAGACCCGTCGATTCATAATCAAATCGTTTACAGCGTGGTGTTACAAAGCTCCATGCAAACATAGGGTGGCAACCCCTGCTTTCTTATTAAAGGGGAATGCTTTTACTTACCGCGTAAATCGTAAGTACCTCCAGTATTTTTAATAAAAGCATTTCAAAACTCTGTGTTTGGAGGTGAGAAAGTGATACATAAGTTTTCATCTTATATTTTTCTGTCAGAGTTTGTCAGTGTTGTTCGAAAACATATTTTGTGTGTGTGAGTGTGTGTATGTGTGTGTGCAGGATGAGTCTGAAAAACAGCGAAAAACTCAGCTTGCATATTTCTTATGAAAAATTACGTCGAAAATATGCTCTGTAGGCGACATAATGATCTACGATGATTCGTAAGGATGGTTTGCACTCTTGAAGGTGGAGCTTAAACACATGTTTATTGTAAATTTTACATAAAATATTTGAACTAGAACAATGGCATGCGTATAATGTGTAGTTGAACGAATATCAGTAACCATGGCAATCCGGTTGCTGCCATTGAAAAAAATTAAGGTTTGCAACCCTGTTGTCGCATAAAATTCTGTGATGCCGAAGCCTAATCGGGTATCCAACGACAGAATATTAAAGAACACGTTAAAATAAACCAAAAAGTTCGTCTTGTTAACACGCTAAACCCCACCGTTTGCGAAAAATTCACGTATAAAAGTCGCAACCGTTGCGTTACTACACCTGGCATGCCCACAATACGCATCACACATTGTTTTGTCACGCCTGACGGGAGGGCAACCGAATCGTCACGGCAGCCGTCGCATACTCGTGCGTACACCAAGGTCGTTAACCTGCTGGTGTGCCCATTTGACTGCTACAGCACTCACTCTCCTCGCGCTCACACAGGCCGTAGTAAGCAGCATCACTGAGTGAGTGAAGAGATTTTGGGTGGCTCTTAACAGCTTGGTCTTGAGAGCCGATGAGGGTGATTGAGGTGGGTATGGAGCAGTGCCGGAATGAAAGGGCGGGGTGAATCGGGAGATCCTCGAGAAAACCCGCTGACCAATGGCATCGCCCGGCACGATTCCCACATGCGAGAATCCGTGAGTGACCCGGCCGGGTATTGAACCCGGTTCGCCTTTGTGGGAAGCGAGCAGTCTAACCACTCAGCTACCGCCGCCCCCTCTAAAACCGATATTTTAAACTATATTATTGAAAAATATCGGAAACGAAGCCAAATTAAATAACGATTCTCCGGGTATTGTTTTATGTTATCGGGATCTTAATTCTTAGAGCAAACACTCATTAATACCTATCCTCGTAATGGAAATAAGAGGGGTGGCCACCCTCTTTTTGCATGCAACATTTTTACCGTCAAGATTTTTGAACTTTCAATACCAGTTTATCGAGCAGTATGGCCTAACTAACGAAAATTGTGCTCTTGTTGCAATTCCCAGGACCCACCGTTTTCGTGTCAAATGCACACAAAAATTTCGGCGGCAGCGATACAGTTTCACGCGCGTAGGCAATACCGACACTTACCACGTGGAATAATACTGACTGTCGCCAGAAACAAAAAGCTGCTTCAGTACGAAGGTTATCAATGTATGGTGCATGTTGTTCACAGTAGGTGTTGAAAATATCCTCCGCCATCGTTTTTGCAGTGTACATAGCAGCATACCACAGACGGACGCATGTAGGTAGTAAGTACATCACCTACGTGCTAGAGACCGTATAGCTGGAGCTGAACATTTTGTGTGCATTTGACACGAAAACGGTGGGTCCTGGGAATTGCAACAAGAGCACAATTTTCGTTAGTTAGGCCACACTGCTCGATAAACTGGTATTGAAAGTTCGAAAATCTTGACGGTAAAAATGTTGTCTGCAATAAGATGGTGGCCACGCATGTTGTTTTCATTATGAGGTGTTTGGGGAGAGGGGAGGAGGTATGAATGACATTTTGCTTTTAGGTTGAAGATCCCGATAATATAAAACCATGTTCGCAGAACTGGAAATTAATTTCTCTTAATTTTATATACTTTGAAAAAAAAAGTACGTTTTCAAATCTTACTTTTTAAAGGCTGATATCTCCCTTAATAATCAGCTTCGGTAGAAAGTGCCCGTTATATTTCCCTCTTGATTTTGCATAAGGATTCACCTCCAGAGTTTGTCGGATGAATTTCACACCAATCTGTATATCCTGTAAAAATGTGTGTGTGTGTCTATATATATATACACACACACACAAAACATGGTTCAATTTATTTGTAATGACATTTAAAACAAATAAAAAATCAAAATTTCGACATTATTGCATGTTAAAGTAATAAATTTTATAACGCTGGTGACGTAGAGCTTAACGACTATAATGATTTTTTCATTAATTTACCTAACCCATTTGCAAAGGTAGTCATAATAATACGTTCCCAAGCACCCAAGATGTTTTTTTTTTTTCGTTAACTTTCCAAGACGTAAGTAAAAATATTAATTTCACAGCTTTTTTTTTTTCTGGCAGAAAGCTGTCCTTTGAAGAGTGTTTAAGAGTTTTTAATCTGTTCAGGAAAATACGTGTATACCGAAAGTGACATCGTAAGTCTGGAAGTAATAATTAGCCTCTGTAATTAAATACAAACTTACGAAGCATTTTCGCAGTTTATGGGGCAGTTTTGTTTGTCTTTAGCTATAAAACCGTCAAATTTTAATTTTTATGGGACCCAGCTCGTACTCACATTAACACCGTTCATTACGACGCAACCAATTTCAGAAACCTTTTTGCTAGAAAAGCGCTCTGCTCTCGTGTTAAACGGAACGAAAATTGGAATCACAGGAGATTGGTGTGAAGTGGGTGAGTAATAAATACATTATGACTCAATTACCTTTTACGTATATGTATTGCCTCCAAGCCAAAATTGAAAAAGATTGTGTTACCCTTCCAGTGAAATTTTGCAACATACTGTAATATCACCCGCTCTTCCAAAAATACTCGTAAGTTTTGATTATTATTTTGTCTCTTTCTGTTCTTCAGGTGTCATTTGTGATTTACAATAAACAGCTTTCTATTGAATTTGTGCTGCATACGTTATTATTGCTGAACCCTGAGTCTTTATGTTTTGCATTAATGTTTTATTGGTAATACTTAGATTCTCTTTAATCATTGGACTGTTTGTTTGGTTGGTAGTCTGTGCAGTAGTAGTATTCTCTACCATTATTAGAGTGTCTTTCATGGGTTCTGTTGTGTGTGGAAGCTGCATTTTCAGAGTATAGTAAACTCATGTTTTTAGGATTAGTACACACTTACATAATTTGATTTAATGTTACTACTGTCTTCTCACTCAGACGATTAATTTTACTACTGATCTCACACTGATATCTGCACTTTATATTTACTGTATACAGATACACTAAACAATTTATCAATTCAGCCAGTCTGCAAAACAAAACAAACGTAACATACGTTTCAGTGAATCTCATACTAGGGAGTTTTGCCACTGCTACCACCCTACAACACACTGCAAACGTTTCATGCTCATTATTCCTTTTGAGACCACCGACCCTCAAAGTGGCTCCGGTGTAGTTTGAGAGACACGAAGAGATGCCAGTCCCCTGCTTTGCTGTGAGCCCCAAGAGTTTTGCCCTGGAAAAATGAGAAAGAGACATTAATAACAAAAAGCGTTATACTTTTATCTCTAAACAACGGAGTCGCATTAAAAGTTAACAGCTTTGCTGATAAACCGGGCCGCCTCTAGAGATCGTAAAACAATAAAGCTTTCATGGCGACATGAGCTAAATGGTGCAGGGCATCGTAAAACAAACCCATCGCCGTGCCACACGATGAGCATTTGTGTGAGTATCAAGGGAGGGGGTGGGTTGATTCGGTTTACAATCTGAGTCGCTGCCCTGGCTATGATTCTACGAGCTGGATACACAGCATAGTCTTTCTTTGCCATTACTTGCGTTCCAGAAGTGTCAAAATTCTGCTTTGTTGAGGGCGTTTGTAACTGCGCGACTGCTGTTGCGACAACCAAACTTATGAAAATCCCTTGAAAAAAAAACTACCCCTAATGGCTAATTTCTGCTGTCTCGAAGAACGATTGTATTTACACAACCGATTTCTTACAACTTCACTCAGTTTGTACGAAGAAAAAATGTTAAAAAAAATCTGTTAAATACAATTACGGTTCAAAAACTTTTAAACATATTGCAGCCCTAACACGTATACTTAATTAAAGTGTAATTTTTTTTATTTGAATTACCAACAGCCAAGAATATATTTAAGCTCAGTATAAATCATACGTTCACGATATATCGTTGAAGCCCTTTACTCCCTACTGTTTGAGTTTAAATGCGGAAACTATTGGCTCGTCTAACATCGTAACAAACTATTTGTTGTTTATTCCTGCAGATTAAAAGATCGTATAGAAATTAAAAGTGTATACTTCAATTAGGATGCGTGATAGCATACAACGTATACAGGATGAAAAGTTTTATGCTAACTGTCAAGGAAAATTAATTTTCGGGACATTTATTTATCTCTGATTTCCATATTGACAAGAAGATGGAAACAGGAGGATTAAGTGGAGGTAAGCCCATTTTTGCTTAAACAAAAAAGAGAATATAGTGGTAGCAGTGAAACGTACCTGCCGAGCTCTGTCGAGGTGTAAAAACAAGGCCAGATGAAGTAAACGAGCTCATACTCAGAGCAGAAACAGAAGTTTGTAGGTTATTTAATGTTAAGGTAGTCCGTAAATTTCCGCAATCCGGCCATAGAAAATGTTTAGCAGGTGGCAACAGTGAACTGTGGGATAAAGCACAAAATCAGTACGTCCAACACGGCAAGAGGTTGACATCTCATTGGTAGGGATAGGGAAATTTCGCGAACTGATCTGAGGACACGAGGTAGACTTAGAAAACTTGTAGAAATATAAGTTACCTCTGCGAATCGATCACATAGTTTTTCAGAAGACTCAGAGTCAATAACGAAACTGCACAGAAATAAGTACCGAATTCCGTGTTATCTGGCGTACGTAGTAAAAACTATCTATTCGCCGAGGCAGCAGCCGATGAGAGTTAGAAATAGTTCCTTTTGGCGCACCTGGCGTCCTGGCGGGAAAACGGGGACGAGCCGACTGCAATATTGGGTGACGTCACGCAGCAACCTCCTGCTCTGTCATTCCTTGCCGATGTCAGCCATGTTGAATTTACCCTCCCGCTCTGTCATTCCTGGCCAATGGTGGCCATCTTGGATGTTCCCACTTCATGTTCTTGCATTCTGTGTGGGTTTTCCTCAGAGTCCTCCCGATCACATTTATTTTCTCATGCTCTCTCATCCCTTTCTACGAATGTCCCCACTTCACGCTCTTGCATTCTATGTGGAGGCTTTTGTCCATGCTATCCCTCCATGCCAGCACCATCCATCTTGCCTGAAGAATGTTCGAGTTAATTGCCCCATCATGCAATTTCTCTCATCATGCTCTGTCATTCCACCTCGGTTTATCTCATATTATTTCTGGTCTTATTTCACCTGGTGTCCTGGCGGGGAAGACTCTCATACTCAGTCATTCCACCTCGGTATTCTCATATTACTTCTGGTCTCCTTTCACCTGGCGTTCTGGCGGGGACATGTCTCATGCTCTGTCATTTCACCTGCGCGACACAGAGCGAATTCTGCCCATGCATGCTAGCCTAGAGTCGCACCGCATGCGCGCCAAGTACGTACTAAGTCTACCTATAAGCATAGTTGGCTGTAATTTCCGAACCGTTTAAGCTATAGTCACCAAATTCAAAACACAGGTATCATCCCCAACAACGAAAAGAGCCGCAGAGCAAGTATGCCTTAAGACAACTTATAAGCATAGTTGGCTGTGATTTTCGAACCATTTAAGACGCAGCCACCAAATTCATAACATAGGCATCGCCCTTGATGCTGAATAGGATGTCGGAGACAATAAGAACTTAAGCCATCGTATAAGCTTAGTCAACTGTAATTTCCGAACTGTTTAATATAGTCACCAAATTAACAGCATACACTTATCCCCCGACGACAGAAAGGACTGCAGGGTCAAGCATGCCATAAGTCCACTTATAAGCATAGTTACCCACCATTTCCCACCCACCGAAGCTATAGGTATCAAGTTCATATCATAAACTACTCCTTTAATAAAGAAAAAGGTGGTAGGGTCAAGTTAACTTTAAGGAGTCTTATAAGCATAGTTAACTGCCATTTCACATCCACAGAAGTTATAGTCAACAAATTCATAACATAGGCATCACTTCCGACGACGAAAAGGAGCACAGGGTCAAATACACCTTACGCCTTCGTATAAGCATAGTTGGCTCCCAACAACAGAAGTTACGACCACCAATTTCAATGCTTGAGCAGTATTGTCAAGGGCCGAAACTTCTCGCATTTTCTCCTTTTTTTTGTCTTTAATGATAGAATGGTGGGTTTCTGGAAGTTCGATATTAAACGTGTTTACTGTTTCAGCTGGGACACTGCTCTCTACATCTAACTTATCACACCAACACTCCCAACTTCACTCAGCTCTGTGAGAAGTTCATGGAACAAACACACAAACTAAACAGTGTGAATTTGGAAACCTTTAACATTTACTAATACTAATACAAAAGTTATTTCCTGCATGAAATTGTATATAATAATTGTGTTAGATTTTTCTTTTCTATAAAGAGTCAAATTGTTTAGGAGACAAATCTATGCGAAAGGTGCGAAATATGATAACACGTTTGCAGGTACCAAATTTAATAAATTTGGAAGGCATTACAAAATGACTCCATGAAATTTTATTTCCACAATTTTGTGGGCTCGGTTTATGGGAAGCACACTACATACAATAAAGGGAATGAGATGTTCAGCCCTCAGTGTCACCCAGTTTTTCAACTACAAATTACATTTCAACACAGTATGTTAGCTGTTGTGGGTAGCAACTGCTTCTATTATGTTGCTGCAAGATGCTATGGCCACACCTCCGATGCGATTTTCGCGAAATTGACACTGGAAGCTTCAAGCGACCAAACGCTTTTTAATTTACCCCGTGATTCAGTGCTGCATGTGTGTTAAGAGTAAAGTTGAAATGATAAAATAAGCTTCGCGCAGCTTTGTGTGTGGGAAGGTAGGATATGCAGTGTATGGGGAAGTCTCTGCCGAGCGCCCTGCCGCTGGAGGGAGGAAAACCACGTGAATCTGCTGGCGCTGTACACACGAAACTGATAACATCACTCTCTACTACCACGCTGTCAAATACCGCGCTGCGCGACTTACGTTTTTTTAGACAGGTGATATGTACGCGTGGAGCAGCTGCCGCCTGACCGCTCTCGGCCGCCGTCGTTACTGAAGTGAACAACCCCACCCGCCCGTGCAATGGTAATTGACTCTCCCGACTCGCACGACGAGTTTTGTCTTCTGCGCATTATCTGCTCATTTGGACTTCACTATAGCAAAAACTGTAGAGTAAAAAATGAGCGGTTCGCTGACAAGGAGAAATTTTTTTCTTTTATCGCTTATTACGAGGACGTCGTATTGTAGAAGATGCTTTCGGGGTACTCGCTTCCAGATTTAGAGTTTTTGAACATTCTCTATCGGTTAAGGCAGTCCCAGCAGAGCCTATTGTGCGTGCAACCACACATTCACGTAACTGGCTGAGGAAGACGTTAAAAGTCAAAGTGTAGCTGTGTCAAGGACATGGCTGTGGGTTTTTACATGAGTACGCCTGTGTTAGCGGGTGATATTTTCTTTGAGATATAGGAATGAAATTAAAGCAACGAAATGGAGACGGCTTTTGTTGTTTAAATCAGCATATCTAGACGAGATCTTTGGTTTGGCGCCGTAATCAAAACGCTAGCACATCGGAGTCGCGAGATACACAACTAACTGGAATTTTCGCCCCCGCTCAAAACTGCAGCTATTCGCCGCGTGCCCTTCCCCCCTCCCCGAGCCTTGCGCATGCGTGGCGCCAACTCAAGGTCATCATCATAGTCTTATACCTGATCGAACGTGATCACATTTATTTCAATCACGTTATTAGTCACGATGTTATAGTGTCGGAGTGGATCACCTTGCAAACGTCACATTGCCGTTTTCGTCTTGATGCCCCATTTGCCGGTTGGTTCTTAAAGAGGTATTCACGTCAAAGACTGCGGAATCTTAACATCCAAGGTGAAATGGTTAAGGTCTCTAATGACGCGGGAATGTAGACACCACACCAAAGAACAGGGACTTCTACGCCTTTGTTTACAACAGCATCACGCTTCGTCGGTGACGGATTGCAGCCACGTTGTGTGACGCTGTTTACACATAGATTCGCCGTCAACGCTTGCGTCGGCTCTATGTATATCCGCACTGCGAGCTGGCTCGAGAAAATCTCTCAGAACAAGGATAATATAATTGTTATGTTTTATGTAGTATGTTTTAGGTAGTAAACCACTTTAAAAATCAATATAAAAAGTATGTCCCTGTCCTCAATTGTACATGTGTTAACATACAGACTGACTGGAATACTTATCGCATCCTGAATGCAAGATTATCGTCACTCAAAATGTCTTACATAAGGTAAATGAGAGTAAAATAATAACGCCGTTTTTATAAATTTTTTATGATACTATGTCAGCAAGGGAATTTGAAGTATTCAAACTGTGTTAGTATAAATCGGTGACGTCAATCAATCATTTTAAAATGCACATTTGTGTAAATAAGAAATGTAATGTTTACACACAAAATATTTTCTCTGAAGTGCCCCACCCATTTATCTGCCATACGCCCAGTAAAAGTAACTCTATTTTGCGAGTAACGATATTCTTGCATTTAGAATGCGATATATTAGGCCTCTGATGGCAAAGAATAACGAAGAGTAGTCTACGTCCCACAATATAGTTAAAAGTATTTTGGTTTTATGTGAAACGAGGTGAAAAGTAAAGTAATATTTATATGTATAATTTTCTAACCATTTTATAGTGCTACGTAGGATCCCGCCATCTTGAATTTATATATTTTTTGCTGTACTTTTTATTTAAATGGGTTAACCAAAAATTTTTTGCCCAGCAAAATACAAATATTAGCTTTTAAATATTTACCAAATTAATTTAACTACACTGCCTGTATTAATATTTAACTAGTCACTGCCAGGAAGAAACGCATTTCTTTTTCTCGCAGAAGATTACAGAAATATTACTTGTGACAGTGGTCAATCAATACACTCTTTAGAAAGAGTACAAATACAAAATGCAAAATTGTGGGTCTTGATTCTGCTTCACAGGTGCATGAACACTAGCGATTGGTTCTGTGCTGCGATGTTGATTTCTTTATGGCGTACCATAAACAATGAAATGAAAGGAGAGACTAAGCAGAACTTTGATGCCCTGTCATGCCACCCTAACAAGGAGCGTAATAATTGCAGACCCATAACGTTATGTGGGAAAGAACTGGTGAAACAGTGTTGTTTCTGAAACATATTATGTTGAAGTGACACAACAGTTTCCTTTACGCGACAACCCAATTACAACCCTCTGGCGGTCGACGGCATTTAATACGTGCTATGGCAATATCATGAACGCGTGCATCGTACCTCTTAGATGAGTTCCTGAACCAATTGCGAGCACGAGCCGACATATCTTTACTGCAACGTTTGAGCAAGCAAGACCNTAAACATATTATGTTGAAGTGACACAACAGTTTCCTTTACGCGACAACCCAATTACAACCCTCTGGCGGTCGACGGCATTTAATACGTGCTATGGCAATATCATGAACGCGTGCATCGTCCCTCTTAGATGAGTTCCTGAACCAATTGCGAGCACGAGCCGACATATCTTTACTGCAACGTTTGAGCAAGCAAGACCAACAGCGCTGTCGTCCTTTAGGCGTGCCACCAAAATTAATAGTCAATGTTTTTAAGTATGCTAGTCCAGATTAACACACAAAATACAACNCCAACAGCGCTGTCGTCCTTTAGGCGTGCCACCAAAATTAATAGTCAATGTTTTTAAGTATGCTAGTCCAGATTAACACACAAAATACAACGTGAGGCATATCATTTACGATGGTCTCTTCTGGCCACGGGAAGCTATGTGGGGTAGTTATGGAGTAACAACAACGAAGGGGGTGGGGGCATGGTATACATTGCCCTTCCCGAAATTTAGTAAAGTGAGTCAGAATTAAATTTAATTGGCACCCAATTTTTTTTTTTACCTAGCCCCGCTGATATATTGTATACAATATCTAATGATTTGTTATATTTATATTACTTATATGTATAAGTGAGTCAGGATAAGATCAAATTGGTGCCCAAAATGTTTTTTTTTCTCACCTAGACGCGCTGACATATTCTAGACAATCTCTAATGATTTGTAATACATATTACTGTTACTTATATGTATAGAACCGTATCTTCGCTTCTGGGTTATATGCAGCATGTAATTAAGGTTTTGATCGCCAAAAAATGAAATGATTAAGAGAAGATTGTTCTAAGAAGGACGTCTACAGGCTTGTTCAACCCCCCTCCCCCCCTTTTCCAAGTAGAATAGTGTCTAAAGGCGCGCTGCCTCATAAGTTAGATACGTTTCGCCACTGGTGCAGTTACAGAGTACTTATGAATACAGAAGATAAACCGCCTCTTATACCGTGAACTCCAGTCTCACACGCCAGAAAAATGGTGTCACTGGCCAGCAAAATGTCAGAACGCCGTTCGCCAACCAGCGCCTGGTACCTTCCGCAGCAAGCAGTAGCCAGTGGGACGCGAGGTCCATCCCAGAGCTTCGCTAAGCCAATCAGAGAGCGGGTACGCTGAGATCTAAGGAACTGCCACGCCATTCATTTCGCTTCTGTTTGCTTGCCTATTCTATGGCACAGTCCCACCACTGCACCTTCCTCCATTCTTTCCTCGCACACACAAACATCCTACACTCGCCGCATGGTCGAACCACAGAGGAGATAGCCACGCAGAGACGAAATGACACGCCGATTTCTTTTAAGGGCCTCCCACAATCATAGATTANACCACAGAGGAGATAGCCACGCAGAGACGAAATGACACGCCGATTTCTTTTAAGGGCCTCCCACAATCATAGATTGAAGATGTGATAGACCGATCATTCTTCTTTTGCGCATGTACCCAACAATGGCGTACCCCAAAGGAACACAGCTGTCAAAGTCACATGGCCAGCGATTATGNACCACAGAGGAGATAGCCACGCAGAGACGAAATGACACGCCGATTTCTTTTAAGGGCCTCCCACAATCATAGATTAAAGATGTGATAGACCGATCATTTTTCTTTTGCGCATGTACCCAACAATGGCGTACCCCAAAGGAACACAACTGTCAAAGTCACATGGCCAGCGATTATGNTTCTTTTGCGCATGTACCCAACAATGGCGTACCCCAAAGGAACACAGCTGTCAAAGTCACATGGCCAGCGATTATGAACGTGTTTGTTTATATATCTTAATTTTTAAATGACAATCACAATTATATTAATAAAATTATTTTTTACCAATTTGAATTTAATTAGACTGCACTACAAATTGGTTAGAGTAAGTATAAAAACATCTCAAAGCACTTGTTTACTTAACAGTATTCTAACCTAAAATCCAATCCACGCCATTTTTGTTAGTCGTATAGGCAGAAATGCAGTTCAAAGTTGGGACACGGAGTNCTAACCTAAAATCCAATCCACGCCATTTTTGTTAGTCGTATAGGCAGAAATGCAGTTCAAAGTTGGGACACGGAGACTGGTTGTGCGCAGCCAGCGAGATCGGTATACCCCATCTTTTGTCTATGGCCACAATTGAGCAGATCCGTCTGTCTGATCTGTCCGAGCTGACCGGGCTGTCACCCATACAGCATTTTATTAGTTCACGTGACCTGTGACGCCATACGCTGATGGTGCAAACATGAAGTTAGGCGCTGACAGACTGGAGCTCGCTGAAATTTATCTTTCGAGGTCAGACAGGATGGACTGCATCTTCAACTTCTCGAGTCATCGAGGCCTAGAACAACGATACGCTTTGTTTATACACAGAAGAGTTAAAAGCGCGCGGAAAAAATGTACGGTTAGTTTATAACCCGTGTAATAGCTGATAGATTCGTTTAGTTGTTTCGAAATAAAGAGATGTGCAGTTTGGTAAATGATGCAGTGCTCCTAAAGGTAATTTATTTAAGTAATATCAATGACAAGCAGTACAACACACGCCGAAGGAGTGCCAAAAAATATTATAAATTGTAACATCGAAATGTAAACAAAAATGGTGGCATGTTTTTCCAACTGCGTCCATCAGACAACCTCAGTCGTAGCGCGCAAGGTTCGTCGTGGGCTTACGGTGCACGCATATACACTGAAGAGCAAAAAAAAAAAAACTGGTATAGGCGTGCGTATGCAAATAACAGAGGTATGGAACCAATCATAGTAACGCGATGCGGTCGGCAGCTAGATCGGTTGTTACTGCTGCTACAATGGCTGGTTATCAAGATTCAAGTGAATTTGAACGTGATGTTATAGTCGGTGCACGAGAGATGGGACATAGCATCTCCGAGGTAGCGATAACATTTGGATGTTCGCGTACGACTATTTCACGAGTGTACCGTGAACATCGGGAATCCAGTGAAACATCACATCTTCGACATCGTTGCGGCCGGAAAAAGATCGTGAATGAACGGGACAAACGGCGACTGACGAGAATCATTAAACGTGACAGACGTGCAACCCTTTCTCAAATCAGCGCAGATTGGATTTGTGGGCTGCCCTGCAGGATTGATGGTGTGCATTGCCTCCTGCATACCTTCAGACATTAGTCGAGTCCATGCCACGTCGTCTTGCGGCACTTCTGCGTGCTCGGGGGCCCTTCACGATATTAGGCCGGTGTACCAGTTTTTTTTTTTGGCTCTTCAGTGTAGTTCTTGTAGGCACCTAACTGACGTCGCGCGTGTTCTAGATGACCTCTGAATCTACGCGGGCGGAGACCGTACAGGCATGCTTCTTTCATTACACACTTTGCGTCTTCGTCTACTCAATACGGCCTGCAAATTCAGGGATGTGAACTCGGCTTTTCCATATAAAAAATATAATCAGCACCTAGTGCGCAGCCCACCTGGGCTGGCTGCCTGACGTCACGTAACAAGATGTCTGTCTTCTTCCTCAAAATCTGAAATTAAGAATATTCCTAAAGTACTGGCCAATCACGAGGCTCAAAATTAAAAATCATTCCCACTCCCACTTGGAAAATTCCCCAACGATAAAAAAGCATAGAATCACATGTCCTTGTAAGTAAACATACCCAAATGCAAAAATTGAAAGACATATAATAAATAAGCGGCCAAATTAAAAATACAGTTTAAAAAAATTAAGTACTCTATCTAATAATGTTACAAAACAGCTAAATATATCCTGTCATTAAGGTAAACCATGTGAAAAATAATACTGGGCCTGTTAAACCTAAAAATCACATATTAAATAAATATTCATTTATAGGCCCAGAAAGCGGGCTCATAGGAAATGTAGGGTCATAAGTGTCTCTTTACGGCAGTTCAGGTGACTGTTGTTACTGACGATGTAATATGGTTGCTCTTAAATAGAACACAAACTAAAGTTTTCAAGACGTCAGACACTAATGCATTTATTGTTGTAAAAAAATAACACATTATAATTTTCGGCTGAAAATTTTTATAACGTAACAACTGAGGAAATTATTTTAGAAAAGTGTGGAAAGATAAAGAAAACAACTTTATTTCGAAGTATTTAGTACTCTTGTTTTAACAAACAACGTGGTGTCAGTTACGAAAGTAAATTGGAATATAAAGAAAAATATTACAGCTTATTGCAGATATATATAACTTATTTTGAAATTACAGTGTCAGTGAACCATAATCCCGACGACATCTGGGAAACAATACATTTTCAATTCTGAAACATAAGTTTTTATGATTTCACAATTAACAGATCACTGAAAAATATACAAACAATTTACCAGTGCTACAAAACGTACACTAACTACACACAATTTAAGTTATATTCTACACCGACATATAACGACGGGACAAGATAAACAAGTGTTAACTCAAAATATAATTTCGTTACAGGTTGCTTTAGTATACAAATGATGGTATAGAGTTACGAAATATACTTACAAATTCAAAGGCATGAATATACATTCCTGTGACATCTGCATACAGTAATTATACAAACAACATAATATAAACTGCCGGAAGGAAAATACCTTGTTTAAAAGTGAAAAAAAATAGTATTTGCACTGAGCTATGTGGCGCTGAGGCAGTGCACTGGACTCGTGTTCTAATAGACCCGTGCTCGATTCCGGTACGGCTATCGTGCTTTAGGTTTTTGATGGTTATTTGACGTTACTCAGGGATAATATTGAAAAGCCGTAGACGATTTCTTTCTTGCCCCTACCTGTCCGATAAATTATCTCTGTTTTAGTGACCTCGTAAATAAGAACTTTAATCCCACCTATATAATTAGCTTTACAAATATAGACGTTACTTACTTATAAAATTCTTTGCAGTGGTTACGTACAATACACACTGTGTATCAATGCGCAGATCTATGCAGGTTTGTCATTATGATATATTAACATATTGACTGATGCTTACGCACTATCACTTCAAAGTAGAATAATATCACTGAAGTACTACACAAGTGATTTGCAGTTGAATGTTGAAGGGAATAATGAATTATAATAATTACATATTTTATGTTATACAAAGCGTGTCGTAGCATTTTTTTTTCAATTGTAAGAAAAACGACTTATCGCCTCGAAAACAATTCTCGCGTAATTTATTTTTCAAGATCAAATTTCTCCCCTTAAATAACTTAAAATCTATCGGTTTGAAGTCGCAAAGGAAAATCGTAATAACGAAACACCACCAGCATAGTGCAACCACACGTTATAAGGAGATGTTCCACTGTTCTAGATACAGACATCTCGCACAAACGCACTAGGTTTCAGCAATGCTTGGTGACGCTGTGCTTGTGTAGGGTATGATAAAAATGCTACACATATATGCATATTTTAACGGACGTAAGCCGTATTTGGTATAAATGTAAATATTTTCTTTACATTACAGTTGATATTTGTACTTCACGCGTATAAAATTTTTTTCATATAATTGTAAACGTGTTTGTAAAGTGAATAACAGCTTTAACGCCATTACGTTTACATACTTAAAATAACTTTATGTTAGAATTCTGTAAGTGAAATTAATAGTTCAAAAATTTGCATGCAGGTATATGACACCAAACATTACAATCAAAATAATTCAAGTTAAATATGTAACCAAGTTTACATTGAATTCACTGGCATGTAAGGCCAACAAAATAAAGGATGTCGTAAAGAATAAGCACATTCGCTTAATAAGAGGCCATTTGAAATGGGCTCGCTTAAAATAAGGTGTAGCAACGAAAGTGACATAATTGTTATTGAAATATAATAAGAAATAATTTTAATGAAATATTTCTGCTGTACGACTTTAAGGAATTAACATATAGCAAATAAGATAATATATCGGACCTTTCAAACATGAACATCAGTCACTGGTCTATCTCGATAAACAAAATAACTTTCGTTATTTATGTAGTACCTTGGATATTTACAACAAATTCATATTGTCAAAAACATATTAAATTAACAGTCTTCGCAATCAAAAAGACACTACCGATTTATCTTTTCTTGTAAATCATGACTCATTTTATGTTTGAATGTAATTGTAACATTTCGATGAAAATAACCACTACCGAATTATTAAAAGTATTTGCTCCAAAGGCATATGTTTGTGGCCTGTTTGAAGAACATAAGTATTTAGTTGTGTGGAACGCACCAAAATAAAAATTGAAACTGTGGCATATTTGGAGAAAAGTTTAAACATGCGTTGAGGAACGCTAAAACAGTCTTCATTTAAAAACACATGAAAAAAATACTCGTGTAATACCTCCGGCTCTACCTCTGCACATAGGGAACCGAAGTTCACCATTCGTCCCAGCTCGTTCTACAAGAACGCCGGCACAGGTTCAACACACAGCGAAGTGACCGCGAGGATATAACATATGTGTTTTCCTGCGAGCAAGGCACACACTGCGAACCTCGGCGGCAGCGGTTTCATCAGCTTGTGTTGCAGGCGGACGTCGAGGAGGCCACCTTGCTTGTGAGGCTGCACGTGATACCAGGTTACTCATGAATAACATTTTGTCTTATAAATACATTAAATAGGGAATCTAATGCATGGCTTGCACGTCTGAGAAATTCAACGAGACTGTATTCCCTTCTCACATACATCCCCACGCATCGCCAGATTGTTTCCGTGTTTTTGGTTCACTGGCAGTTTCTCCTAAGCTGGTTACTAGCCAGTAATACACAGTATTTCGGTTTGAAAGACGCGAGCAATTCAAACAAGAAAACTACAAAACGCTATATATATACACTTGTGTGACGTCCCATTATAACCAATATTTTGGAGTGGAATGGCTCCAAGTCGTTGTTCGTGCGTCTGGGTGCGNACATCCCCACGCATCGCCAGATTGTTTCCGTGTTTTTGGTTCACTGGCAGTTTCTCCTAAGCTGGTTACTAGCCAATAATACACAGTATTTCGGTTTGAAAGACGCGAGCAATTCAAACAAGAAAACTACAAAACGCTATATATATACTTGTGTGACGTCCCATTATAACCAATATTTTGGAGTGGAATGGCTCCAAGTCGTTGTTCGTGCGTCTGGGTGCGTTAAAAACACTGAATGTCTGAATAGTGACGGTCCTCATTCAAAACCGTTCCACGTAGTTCAAGAGAGGCTGCATTTGCAGGACGATGCCTTCGTCTCTCACGTATGCTGTGATTGGCGCCATGCCGTCTCGCGTGTTAGCAGAAGGCGCTGCAGCATCGTGCAGCTGGCCTCTTTCTTGCGGGAGGTGTGGAACGGTCATTGTCATCTTAACTGCTTAGCAATGTCTTGATCTTGGCGACAAGATGCCGTCAAACCATTCCTCACCACCGCTCACCACACAGCATGTAAAAAAAAGATATGAAGATTAGAGGGTGCAAGACACGTCTCTCTCTCTCTTTTGCCCGTCTATCTACAGGATGATTCTAAAATCATGGGACAAACATTGAGGGGTGGTAGAGCTCACTAAAACAAACAATTATTGTAAAGGAATATATGGGCGGGAGTGACGCGTTGAGGCACAAAAACTAAAACATAACACATTGACGGCCACCACGATCGCCAGATTTATCGAGTCTCGATTTGTTCCTATGGAGCCATTTGAAAGCCCTCATGTACGAGACTTCAGTTGATTCCATTGAAGACCTCGTCGCTCGACTATCCTGTGCGGCTGCACGCGTGCGTGAAATACCCGGCGTATTTGAATATGTTCGCCAATCACTCCACCGACGCTACCAAGCTTGCATTACGGTCGGTGGTAGCAATTTCGAGCAATTATTATAAACATTGCTGTAAAAAGGCATTTAGCTGTGACGTTGTAAATAAACAATGTGTTGCATTTCATGTGTAATTTTTGTGTTTGTGCCTCAACGCGTCACTCCCGCCCATATATTCCTTTACAATAATTGTTAGTTTTAGTGAGCTCTACTACCCCTCAATGTTTGTCCCATGATTTTAGAATCATTCTGTATATACAGATACACGTGTTTGTTTACATATGCAACCATACGTACATATAAAACAAACGCGCTACTGACAGTTTCACAGAGAACGTATGAAGTTGCATACATTTAAGTGCACGTGGTAAGAATTTTTTTTGTCGATAAGTCTTATATACTATAAATATCACCAAACCAACGCCATATACACAGCAAGTTATTACTTGAACAACTAAGATTATTGCTTTGTTGAAGAGAGCGACTCCCTATGCAACCCGCAACAACCCCATTTACTTCAAGGATAGTTTTGTTACAGTTGTGTCGAAAAAATGAATAAAAAGTCGAAAACGTTTTTATTATTACATCAAACGTTCATTCTCTCTTGTTTCAAATGCGTTCCTTGAAACACGATCCATGCATTCATTTTATCATAACATTGAACAATAACGGCATTTATCAGGTTTATAATTTAACGGTTACTTACACTCGACTTCGCGTAACACATTTCAAATAAGTGCATCCGGACGTTAAATAAAATACAANGTTTTAGTGAGCTCTACTACCCCTCAATGTTTGTCCCATGATTTTAGAATCATTCTGTATATACAGATACACGTGTTTGTTTACATATGCAACCATACGTACATATAAAACAAACGCGCTACTGACAGTTTCACAGAGAACGTATGAAGTTGCATACATTTGNATGCAACCATACGTACATATAAAACAAACGCGCTACTGACAGTTTCACAGAGAACGTATGAAGTTGCATACATTTGAGTGCACGTGGTAAGAATTTTTTTTGTCGATAAGTCTTATATACTATAAATATCACCAAACCAACGCCATATACACAGCAAGTTATTACTTGAACAACTAAGATTATTGCTTTGTTGAAGAGAGTGACTCCCTATGCAACCCGCACCAACCCCATTTACTTCAAGGATAGTTTTGTTACAGTTGTGTCGAAAAAATGAATAAAAAGTCTAAAACGTTTTTATTATTACATCAAACGTTCATTCTCTCTTGTTTCAAATGCGTTCCTTGAAACACGATCCATGCATTCATTTTATCATAACATTGAACAATAACGGCATTTATCAGGTTTACAATTTAACGGTTACTTACACTCGACTTCGCGTAACACATTTCAAATAAGTGCATCCGGACGTTAAATAAAATACAANAATTTAACGGTTACTTACACTCGACTTCGCGTAACACATTTCAAATAAGTGCATCCGGACGTTAAATAAAATACAAATTATCTCTGGTTCTATAATCACAGAAAAATTAGCTTTGATGTAAATGGTATTAATGGGGGTTGCTTAGTGTTCGCGAAACTCTGAAACGGCCTCTTTAGCCGAAGAAAGCCCGTTTGTAGGCTGCTAGAAGATGACAAATTGTTATCGAATATAATTACCAGGTTCCGGCAATGCTGTACTTGTGTAAAGCGAGATTTCACTTAGTTCAATGGAAGTAATAATCCCTATTATTTTGTTGTTCTGGGAGTTCCAAATACCATAAAGCTGAATTTTTGTGGGTAATGTTTGAGTTAATTACTATTTCACCAGTTATATAACTCTGAAAGGTCGGTATTGATATTACATATTTATTCTGCTATATCATTCATGGAGCGGACTGTAAAGAACTGCATGTGACCAGCATACTGGCTGCAGTCCATATAATGGAGTGGAGAGATTTGGACGTCTCTTATTGAGGTCTTGATAGCGAACAGTCCATATATCTGAAGAATTTAGACAAACTATGTATATATGTATATCCTACACACTATATATAATAATTTATAGATGTATGCGTATTTATATATTGACAAGCCATTTAGAATCATGTTTTATTCAAGTAGTACAATAAAATACACTGAAGAGCCAAAAAAACTGGTACACCTGCCTAATATCGTGTAGGCCCGGGGGAGGCCTACACGAGCCCCTCGAGCACGCAGAAGTGCTGCAAGACGACGTAGCATGGACTCGACTAATGTCTGAAGGTATGCAAGAGGTAATGCACACCATCAATCCTGCAGGGCAGTCCACAAATCCAATCTGCGCCAATTTGAGAAAGGGTTGCACGTCTGTCACGTTTAATGATTCTCGTCAGTCGTCGTTTGTCCCGTTCTTTCACGATCGTTTTCCGGCCGCAGCGATTTCGAAGATGTGATGTTTTACCTGATTCCCGATATTCACGGCACACTCGTGAAATGGTTGTACGCGAACATCCAAATGTTATCGCTACCTCGGAGATGCTATGATGTCCCATCTCTCGTGCGCCGACTATAACACCACGTTCAAACTCACTTAAATCTTGATAACCTGCCATTGTAGCAGCAGTAACCGATCTAGCTGCCGACCGCATCGCGTTACTCTGATTGGTTCTATACCTCTGTTATTTGCATACACACGCCTATACCAGTTTTTTTTTTTTTTTTGGCTCTTCAGTGTATTTTACATTTTAAATGCCGCTGGAGTAAATGTTGTAAAACAAGTTTCAAATATGCAGTTGCTCATACTAATTAGTAAAATATGGTGGATCTGATATAAATTGTGTTATGTTGGTATTCTAAGTGTACATTATTTTATTTCGGAGGAGAAGACGGAGGCAGAAGAGGTGATAATGGATTGCATCATGCGTGCCAACCCTCCTTTTTTTTGTGTGAGAGCCTCTGATCGTGTTTTGTGACAAGTGGAACTAGGTCACCCTTCTTTCTCCCGTGGCCATTCCTTGGAGCGGGGCGTATCAGAACCCATACAGAGTAATTAAATAATAACATAAGAAGTACTGCTGATATGATAAAACTATTCAGCTAATCTACTGAAAATAGAATTTATGTAGACCTGTTAGAATTTGATGGTAAAATAATAAATAAACGAGACGCCCAGAAATAAAACGGGAAATTCGCTGTTTTTTTTTTTTGTGGTGAGAAAAGTCGACTGATTAGTTTGTTTCCTAACGTCCCGGACCNTTTTTTTTTTTTGTGGTGAGAAAAGTCGACTGATTAGTTTGTTTCCTAACGTCCCGGACCACGGAGTGTTGATAGGGATGCTTCTTTTTTTCAGGACTCTTGAGTGAGGATTCGCCCGGAGAGGTTCTGGTCTGTGCGAAGTTGGGCGTCCCCGCACCTGTTACAACTACATCACCGATGGATAATTGCCCTATGAGGTTTGGGGTACGCCCGCAGGTGCGAACACTCGACATTCGACTGATATTGTTTCTCGAGTCACAGGCCGCGGGTCCCGCGACAACTGTATTATGTCATGTACAGTATGTGTATTGTGCTTAATAAATTGTATGATGTAATAAGTATTTTCATTTCAATACCCCAGATCCCTTTAACACTTCGAAAACAGGTTTGACCTTGAACGTCAGTTGCAAGTTGGGACGTGCTGCACTGCTCCCGGAAGTTNCTTTAACACTTCGAAAACAGGTTTGACCTTGAACGTCAGTTGCAAGTTGGGACGTGCTGCACTGCTCCCGGAAGTTCTCCCGGAAGTAGTTATCAGTTGGAGCGGATGTATATCTGCTGATTATTTAACCTTTCTTCTTATGGGCCCCCTGTNCTCCCGGAAGTAGTTATCAGTTGGAGCGGATGTATATCTGCTGATTATTTAACCTTTCTTCTTATGGGCCCCCTGTATTTCACGTACGCAATAACGAATCTACTTACGTGTTTCGGGCGCCAGTAATAACAATTTTGCGGTGTATAACATCCAGCTTGTTATGCCAGTGGTAATATAAGCGACTCAACTAGTCATAGACAAGGTGACGTTCTAAATTTTCGTCACGTCTTTAATGCGGCAATTACAGGGTGAGGTAATTAATTAACAAAGACAAACGTTGCAATATGTATGTTTATATTGAAAACAAGAGTGCGGACGTATAATAAATATACCCTTGAAGAACACTTGTACAAGTGCTTTATTTTGTCGAGGTCAATGGACCATTGCTGGTATTAAAGTGGACTCGGTGCTGCCAATCAGATAGCTACGGAACAATTCACATACTGAAATGGAAAGACCTGTTTCTACTAGGCGTTGTACAAGTATACTGAGGTCTAATGTAGCAAGCATTTTGTTAAATTTAAGAATACCACAACTGATATTTGCGACTCGTCCATTGCTCTGTAAATATAAGAGTTTACATCCAGTATCGTGTGACAAGTACTACTGTATACCCAGGGCGACAGCCCAACTGCTTCTCGTACGCAATATTTTCTCTTTCCAAGTAAATAATTAACTGTTCACGAACCACTTTTTCAATTAATTTTGACAATGCAGGAAGAATATTAAAAGGCAACATGCAAATGTAATAAATATGATTANAACCACTTTTTCAATTAATTTTGACAATGCAGGAAGAATATTAAAAGGCAACATGCAAATGTAATAAATATGATTAAAATTGGCAAAACTGCATTCTCACACATACATTAAAGTATATTTGCATCTTTTAATAAAAGCCGGTGTTGAATAAGTCATATTCGAATAAAAGTGATTTACATGGCAATTACCACGTTACCGCAAAACGCTTTCTCATTGGCCTGACGTCACTGCACAGACACGACTCGCGTCGGCACATGGCAAAATATGGCGACATATCGGCTACTGTAAAAAATGACAATTAGGGATATAAAACTTGAAAATATTTATCTATGTAATAAGGCCCGTTTAAATGTATAACCTGGTAAACAGCAGTAATGTGTCACCAGTTGCTGTGGCTGAGATCACTAAACCGGGGAAATCGGATGCTGAAGTTTCGAGGTCGAATTTCCAACATGTCAATTTTAATTTATTGTCCTAGACTGTACCTCCTAGTATGTTATGTTTAATTTTATGACGTTTGCTATGTAACAGCAATTTGAGTACAAATACCTTGCATTGCAAAATAAATTGTTAAAATACGCTGTCCAAATGTGCGTTAATATGCTTTGTCAGTACTGACTGCTACAAAATCAGAAGGTCCAGCTTTATTACTGCATTACAACCAAAAGTAATATTGATGTCATATGTCAACATTTACTTCTTTTCAACAAACATGAATTAAAATGCATACGGTAGGTTCATATGTATGAAGCTTCAAAAAACTATTTCGCAAAACATGTTAGAACAACTTAAAATATTGTACCAAACGCATGTGTCATTAGGTTGGTGTACAACGCATACTTGGTAATGTAATAATATTTCGCTATACATTTAGTCCTCTGGGAAATGCGTAACTTTGATTCAATCAAAAATCACGTAATTATATAATAAGTTTTGGTAAAAATGAGTTAAACAAGTTAATATAACAAAAAAAAATTTAAAGTAAAATAGGTAAATGTAGGCAGAATTGTTATGTACAACATACAAGCTACTCTAGTATGTATGCGTACAGAAAGCACATTTTCCACAAACTGGTTATTTCCATTAAAACCACGTGTTATTGTCAAAAACCACCTCTTACTTTTCTCGGTGTCTTTCAGCGCATTTATGAATATTTTATCCAAAGTTTTGTGCGATGTGTTAGTGCAGTGCGGCACAATACACCATTTACTATTTCATGAAGTGTATGATTTATTTCTCGTTTATAGCTATTTCACTACTGTGCCGACGAGAAACACGCTATATGGCCCATGTAAAAAAGGGACTATCGGGGCCGTAGTGGTACAGCGGATAGAGCGCTCGCTTTCCACCAACTTGAACCTAGTTCGATTCCCTGCAGGGCCGCTCCAGGATTTTCGCAAGTGGGAATTGTGCTGATCGACAGGTTTCCTCGGGGATCTCCAGTTTCCCCCACTCATGCATTCCGGCGCTGCTTCATACTCACCTCACGTCTCAAGACATAGGCTCTCAAGACTCCGATGTTATGACCGGCACAAACTTCTCCACTGGGCGAGAGACTCACGTCTGGGCAGTGACGTCACTACGGGATCAGGCGTCTTTTGGCGGGCATTCAAATCGTGATATTTTCAGTTGGCCATAACTTTCTTCAGATTAATTTTTCAGCCTTGAGGCTTTGTAGATGCAATATTGATACATTGATGGTTGAAGACATCCACCAGGAAAAAAGTGTATGTTTCCTACTGACCTCAAGTCATAATATTTTATTGGTTTTGCTATCTTTGCGATTGGAAAATTTATGGAAAGTTTCTACTTATCAGAGTTCTTATAATTTTTATTCAGGAATTGATTTGCTGTGAAATTAACGTAGTCATTTAGTTCATACGTATTTTGTAGTTCTATAGGAATGCCTACGATATTGTTGAGTGTTACTTTGAAGTTTTTACGACCTTTCCATAATTGNTATTTTGTAGTTCTATAGGAATGCCTACGATATTGTTGAGTGTTACTTTGAAGTTTTTACGACCTTTCCATAATTTTTCGTTGTTTATGCACCCATTTGCCTTTTCAGTGAAGTATAGTCCAGTTTGGCTATACGAATTCATCATTCTAAGGTATTACGCAATAACTTAAGTATGATTCTATTCAGTTTTTGTTCTTGATCTAATCTCGTTCTTGATTTTTCTTTCGTATATCAGGAGTCATCCAAGCAAGGGGTGTTTAGGTTTTTGTATCTCACTAACAGTTTGTAGTATGNTATTTTGTAGTTCTATAGGAATGCCTACGATATTGTTGAGTGTTACTTTGAAGTTTTTACGACCTTTCCATAATTGTTCGTTGTTTATGCACCCATTTGCCTTTTCAGTGAAGTATAGTCCAGTTTGCCTATACGAATTCATCATTCTAAGGTATTACGCAATAACTTAAGTATGATTCTATTCAGTTTTTGTTCTTGATCTAATCTCGTTCTTGAGTTTTCTTTCGTATATCAGGAGTCATCCAAGCAAGGGGTGTTTAGGTTTTTGTATCTCACTAACAGTTTGTAGTATGTCAATCGAAAAGTTGTGTGATAATGCTTTAAAGTCGTAAAAAATTTTAGTGGGTTGAATTTGTTTCTAGGACCGTGGACTAGGAGAGATTTAGGAAATCTTGAACAAATAACCATGGGGGAATTTGTTGATAGTAACGGATTAATTTATGCTCATTGAAGGTATTTAGGATTGACAGGGAATAAGTTAAGTGAACAAGGTTAAGGACTATAAAATGGAATATTACTTGGTTAATCATGTCAGGCCTTTTACCATTGTGTTTTACAATAACGAGCTCTAGTAACGTTTCCGTAGTCGGAATTATCCTGTTTGGAACATTAACAAGTTGTTTTAGGTGAAATATTTGTAAAATATGAACTATGTTTTTTGCTTTGGGGGTTTTATTGTTTAGCATATTAATATTGAATTCGTCTAACACTACTATTTCATCAAATGTGCTAAGTTAGATTTGTATGTTCAATTCGGAGTGTGACAGTTCCTGATATATGATTACTTGGCAACTCGTCAAGAATCCCGACTCGACTAGTCACATTATTTTCATCGGTTTTTTTATTTAATTGAATATATATTCTGTGTCCGATTTACATACGTTACCAAACATGATCTCCTTTCTTTAAACTTAATTAACTGCCATCGTAAATAGCTAAACCACCGTCTGAATTACCATTCTTTCTATCGCAACAACAAATCTTATAGCATGATATGTACGTTAGTGATAACGGGATTCGCGGCTGCAGCCAGGTTTCGGTCACAGCAATACTCCAAAGAAATCAAAAACTTATCACTTTCACCAAGAATGGGAACTGGACTACTTCTTTACGANGAGAGATTTAGGAAATCTTGAACAAATAACCATGGGGGAATTTGTTGATAGTAACGGATTAATTTATGCTCATTGAGGGTATTTAGGATTGACAGGGAATAAGTTAAGTGAACAAGGTTAAGGACTGTAAAATGGAATATTACTTGGTTAATCATGTCAGGCCTTTTACCATTATGTTTTACAATAACGAGCTCTAGTAACGTTTCCGTAGTCAGAATTATCCTGTTTGGAACATTAACAAGTTGTTTTAGGTGAAATATTTGTAAAAGTTGAACTATGTTTTTTGCTTTGGGGTTTTTATTGTTTAGCATATTAATATTGAATTCGTCTAACACTACTATTTCATCAAATGTGCTAAGTTAGATTTGAATGTTCAATTCGGAGTGTGACAGTTCCTGATATATGATTACTTGGCAACTCGTCAAGAATCACGACTCGACTAGTCACATTATTTTCATCGGTTTTTTTATTTGATTATATATATATTCTGTGTCCGATTTACATACGTTACCAAGCATGACCTTTCTTTAAACTTAATTAACTGTCATCGTAAATAGCTAAACCACCGCCTGAATTACCATTCTTTCTATCGCAAAAACAAATCTTATAGCTTGATATGTACGTTAGTGCTAACGGGATTCGCGGCTGCAGCCAGGTTTCGGTCACAGCAATACGTTGACCTTGATTATGTTAACTATATTACGTGTTTCGGTAATGCTGCACATTAGCGATCTAACGTACAAGTGACAAAGTCCTTAATACTTGCCATTGCTATTTGGAAAAAACGAGGTTCGTAAGCTATTCATGGTAGAATCAGCACACTCTTTAAGGCTTTCTCAACAGGCATAAAAAACAAGAAATTTTTTTTTTGCCACAGACGTTGGCTTTTCAGAGTAGTGTGTTTATAAGTCACATGGTAATACGTACCATAACAAGTAGTATAAAGATGCAAATTGACTGATAAAAATTGAAGAAGCGCCTTAAAACGTTCTCACTTTACCGTGAATAGCGTATAGCAGGGGTGACCGGTCGATCGCGATCGACCGGTCGATTGCGGCAATTAGTCCAGTCGATAGTGGCAAGGCAAAAAATATAAATACGTAGACCAGACTGCGCAACGTAATCACCAACTGGTGCGCGCATCATCTTGTATCATTTTTCAAACGCCGTTCCATCACGTTATTTATCCTCTCTTCCACGCAGTAGCTCTCTTTTGTTTTCGGCACGCGATGGACATTAGGCGGGAAGCGTGTGGGTCGCGAGGGCGGGGCGGGTGTCAATCCATTCAGTTGACGACAGGGACTAGCGAAGTTACGACGTCGACTACCGATGTAAATCACGATTATACTCTGCATCGCGCCTCATACGCTATGGATAAGTGGTTTAAGAGAAACGCTGAAGGAACATCAAATGAAGAAAGAAATGCTTCTGAAAGTTCATCAAATAAAGTAAGGTGATATTCTCTATATTTTTACTATTGCAAACGAACCCCTCAATAATATAGTACCTAGTTAAATATATTATTCGCTGATTTTTGCATTGTATTATAAAACAATTATTATTTTACTCGGTGTACCAAGCGAATTACCCACCTAGTAAGTGGGTACCTACCAAAAGTGTAAATAAATAAAAACTTAAAAATAATGTTCACTAACTAACTTTGTGCCATCATTACGAAAATAAATTTAATTCACATTTAGTTGTGGGATATTTCTACTTTTATTACTATACGAATTATGTTCTTAATATTTTAATTTTATTTTTGTAGATCGTTGAAAAATGTGCTCCAAAGAAATCAAAAACTTATCACTTTCACCAAGAATGGGAACTGGACTACTTCTTTACTATGGTGAAAGAAAACTGTTGCTGCTTAATATGCAATACATCCGTGGCAATACCGAAAAAAGGAAATTTAGAGCGACATTTTAACACAATGCATAGTAAATATCAGACAAATTTTCCACCTAACAGCGAAATAAGAAAAATTAGATTGCAAGCATTGAAATCGCAATTAACAGTCCAAGAAAACATGTTTTCTAGGCCTATTGAGCAAAGTAAGGCTGCAGCTGAAGCTTCTTTCCAAGTAAGCTACAGAATTGCACAAAAGTGCAAACCTTTTTCCGATGGAGAATACATAAGGAAATTTTCGAAGCAGTGTCAGATTCGCTGTTCGTGAATTTAAAAAATAAAAATGAAATTAAAAAAGTTATTCATGGTTTATAGCTGTCTCGAAATACTGTGACGTGCCGTATAGAAACGATGAGTGAAAACATAAACGAACAACTACAAAGAGATATCGTCCGCTGCGTTGCTTTTTCGCTACAACTTGACGAGTCAACAGATATCACTGATACTGCACAATTACTTATTTATATTCGGACGGTCTTTGAAGATTTCACGACGAAAGAAGAACTGCTAAGTATGATTTCCTTAAAAGGAAAAACTCGTGGCCTTGATNCCTTTTTCCGATGGAGAATACATAAGGAAATTTTCGAAGCAGTGTCAGATTCGCTGTTCGTGAATTTAAAAAATATAAATGAAATTAAAAAAGTTATTCATGGTTTATAGCTGTCTCAAAATACTGTGACGTGCCGTATAGAAACGATGAGTGAAAACATAAACGAACATCTACAAAGAGATATCGTCAGCTGCGTTGCTTTTTCGCAACAACTTGACGAGTCAACACATATCACTGATACTGCACAATTACTTATTTATATTCGGATGGTCTTTGAAGATTTCACGACGAAAGAAGAACTGCTAAGTATGATTTCCTTAAAAGGAAAAACTCATGGCCTTGATATATTCACGGAATTCAAAGCATATATTAGCAAGATTAAGCTACCTTTGTATAACCTCGTATCAATGACAACTGATGGGGCTCCTGCAATGATAGGTATACTTAATGGTTTTATTGCTCTTTGTCACAAAGACGAAGTCTTTCCAGACCTCATTAGCTACCACTGCATAATTCATCAACAAGTATTGGCTAGTAAGAGACTAAACACAAAACATGTAATGGATATTTCTTTCAAGATTGTAAATTCCATAAAAGGAAAATCTCTCCAAAGGCGACTCTTTAAACAGCAATTAGATGAGAAGGAACCAGATTTGGCATTGCACACTGACGTAAGGTGGTTGAGTCTAAGCAAGTTTTTGCAAAGATTTCGAGATCTATTGGACGAAATAATAACATTTCTTGAAAAGAGGGATGATGATTATCAGCAACTGCGTGATTTAGACTGGCAATGTGATTTAGCATTTTTAGCAGATTTTACCGGAAAACTGAGCACACTAGTATGAATGTGGGTCCTATCCCCAATATTTTCACAGTAATTTGAAAAATTGGAAAGGTGGAGAAAAAATAATGACTCTTGTCGAAGTAACTGCTTTATGTAATTACATACATTACATATTCTTTACAGTAAAGCATCAAAATTGAGCGTAACAAGTTCACAAGACACGTTCAAAAATGTTTCCGTCTACCTGCACACACTTGGCGGCGCGCCATTGAACCGCACGCGTCGCTCTACGTAGCTGCACGACTGTCTCTGTAGCGGCATGCATGACGCACGCAAGTAGTTCCTCACGTGTTTCTGCAGTCCTTTTGGTACACAATATCCTTCATCCATCCCCACATGCAATAATCTAGCGGAGCTGTTCACTGTATTGCGTTTCCAATTTTTCGTATTAAGTCTGTAAATATTCGGAATAGGACCCACATTCATATGACACTTTTTGCTCCAAATGACTTGAATAAGCCATGTGAGAGGTGGTAACTCCTCGTTAATCAACCTGTTCATGTTTTCTAATCATGTACACATAATTTCATAATCGAATTGATGTTACAAAACATTACTTCGTCTCATATTGCTAACAACTTTAAAGCGACTTAATCAATACAATTTCTTTTTAAGATTACTCGAATTCGCAATGAGGCTATATCAGAGACTACAATTTTGATTATCATGCTTGCTTGCAAATTATAAGAACTGTAAAAACCACGACGTGTGAGAAATTCACACTTCATATTTTTATTGTTCACATTTTCTTTACCTTTTCAAATTCAAAATATTCTCGGCAGAACCTTTATTTCGTAGCACTGTTCGTAAAACATTATTACCCGCATATATTTTTATGCATAATAATGAAAAATATATGAAAAATACTTTTATTTTAGCTGAGATAAATAATATCATGTTTAATATTTTTCGCCAACTGCTTAGAACGTATCGCAGGAAGTGCCTTAGCGACCGCGGTAATTATTACGTCATTGATACGATTTAAAAACCCTGGACGTTTAAAGAAATCATTATTTTACTATCACTGATTTCCGTCTGGAGTAGAATTAAACCAGTACAATATATTTTCAGTGTTATAGTTAGAGCACGGTGATTCTAAAGCTGATTATTCACTAAAGTAAAATATTAATAAAACTAAAATTATTATATTTATTAACTTTATAATAATCATTGGTCACGTTTATTGCAATTCGTCCGACGTAAGTGGAGAAATAACAGGGTTAGGTGCAAAATCGCGTGTAACACTGGAAGAGGAAGGAGGGTTTGAACTTAGTCTACTCTTCCTCAAAACAGAAGTCGTAAGACCACTTGACGGCCCGGCACTCTCGCTGCGTACGGTCGCTTGACACACGGGCACACTGCCGCACAAATATTAACGGCCAATATAATTTTTTTGTCGAAAACTAAGCACCCGTGGCTAGTTACGTTTTCTCAAGTCTATAAAACTGTATACATACATTTTTTAAGTTATACTTCCTTTGGCGCGTTGAGGGTAAAAGTTTAGTGTGCAACGGAAGTTGCGCGCGCACAGTGTAACGAAATTCGACAGTGAACGTGGTAGGGGTGTATGACCCAACGCGCATGCGCGTATCATCTAGCTATATACAAACGCAAGGTACACAACATAGCACGTGGTTATATTTAAAACCGACAGAAAATCAGTTCATGTAATAAGCAAATTGAAAAACATTTCATTTATATTAGTAATTCATTGTGAATACATATATATTATTTTATTAATTTTACTTACATTGTGCCGTGAAAAAATTGTTAATAACAAAAATTGTATAATCAAATTTTGAAACTGTTTTCAAGTATTTGAGGTTAATTTTTTGTAAGTATTATTTTATTAAGTTATACTTATTTTGGCACGTTGAGGGTAATTTAATTATGTTCTTTAATCAAACATTTATTAATTGTATTAATATCTTTCTTCGGTCATTTTATCGTTTTTCCTACTTACATAAATTATTTGCATACGTAATAAAATGTTATTTTAGTCACGCCAAAGAAGTATAACGTCTAACGCGCGTACACGCACCCAATTTTTTTTTTCAAGTTTGTATCGACCTCTTTGGTATTAATAAAAAAAATACCATACTTAAATGTCGCAATGGTTACCTTAAGTGTGTGGAATAGTTTAATTCAGACAATGTATTAATTGACATTTTTTTTGAAGAGGTAAGTGTAAAATAATCTTCACGTTTGGACAAAAGTAAATGTTTCACATATATGGGGGTAGAATGGTTCGGAATAGGGCATGTAGTTCATATTTACTGATTAATTTACGATACTGTGCACGAAAGAATGCACACAAACATGTCATTTACACAGGTTTTCCAGAAATCACTCCCGGAAAATGCGGTAATTTTTTTTTTAACGTAAGTCACGGCCGATTCTCTCCCCATCCTTATATTGATCGAGCTTGTGATTCTGCCTGGTCTCTAATGATCTTTCTTGTCGACGAAATGTTATGCCCCAACTACAAAGCATACATTTCAACAACGCAGGTTTACACCATCTATTATTTTCATGTATTATATACACCGAATTATGAAATTAGCGAATGAAATTTCAACAAACTTTATTGCAACTGGATTTTCAACAATAAAAACACCAATTATCCAGGGTTGATATATTTATCGATTCTTATAATTTAACCTACTTTCCTGAGGAACAATATGTCCCTTAAAACTTTTGCCGCGCTTGCAGTGCCGCGTTAGGCCAAACGAGCTGACGTATTTTTTTATCTTATATATATTTAGAAAATAGCGGAATTATGTATAACATATATCGTATGCTTATAATGTTTAGAGTTTACTTCGACTCCAGACTGAAATCAGTCATAATAAACATTATTATTGCTTTAAACATCCAGGGTTTGTAGATGGTCTCAATGACGGAATGGTTACCGCGATCGCTAGGGCACCCGTACGAGACATTCGTAGCAGTAAGTGAGAAATACTATATATGATAGGCCTATTATTTATGTGTTAAAGATATACGTAAGCTAAGCAACGTTAAGAAATATTTTTTATGTTTTTCTTACTGTAAAATATTTCCAGTGTTATAGATAGAGCGTAATATTTATTAACATCAAACTGTTTAATACCTAAAGAAAAAATATAAAATAAATAATAATGTGGTATTTTTAAATTAAATAACTTCATATTAATCTATGACCACGTTCCTTGCAATAATATCGTGGTTAGGCGAAACAACGCGTGTAACACTGAACGGGGAAAGAGGTCACTCTTCCTCGAAGCAGAAGCTGTACGGCCGCTTGACGACCCGGACACTCGGCGCGTACGACCGCCCGGCACATCAGCCCATTTTGCCTTGGAAATTTAGCATTTTATGATTTAGCTATGTGCTGTTTCCGTACGAAACTTTCGTATGCTACGTATAACTGCAATGTTTCATTATCGGTCGGAAAAATAGAGGAAAGAGCTTCCCGTGCGCTCCTGGTATTCTTATTGTTACGTATAAGCCGTGACCAGGCATTCGCGCTGTTGGCCAGTGCCAGCAGTGCGCAGTAGCCGGTAGCAATCGCGTGGTCGCTTGCTGATACGGTAACGTGGTTTCCCCCCAAGAAGCAGGGGCTCCCACGCACGCACGCACGGCGGGAATGTGGATTGTCGACGGCCCTCGCACAATGCCGGGAGCTGTGCTCGGGAGACGCTGCCTCCCATTGGTCNGCAGGAGATGGAAACTTGTCAGTGTTGTCCTTCCAACGTGGTTCACTGTCAGTCGATACCAAACTGTCGTAACACAGCAAGCAAAATTTCTAGTCAAACTTCCCTAAAATATAATAAAAGTTTTTGTAAGGCTGTTCACGGTTAATTTAGTGCCTTTTAAAAAATGCCACTGTCCCCTACCTTCAAGTATACTGCTCACAAAAAGGTTTAGCATATTCCCAGTTCGCCAACTAATAAATAATATGTATTTTTCTAGTAGGATTGAATCGTACCTACGTTGTGTGAATCGTGTAAACATTGGCGTCTTCCCTTCCAGTGACATGCGTATTGCACGTGCACAAACACAGTAGGTTCAACCTCAGGCCTTAAAAACAGCCGCAATTGAGGAATGGGAAAATATGCCTCAGGAAATGCGTAATAATCTTTTTTTTTTGTCATGTCTCGTCGGATACAAGCGTGCCTCACTGACGTTTTGTAAAATTTGCTCTTATTTACTCGTACTATTACAAGAATAATCTTGGCAACTAGTTTTCAAAGCATTCTTTGTAAAATACAGAATTTCTTTACAGTGTAGGAACGCTGTCATTGATGAATGGGAAAATAAATCTTAACCATTACCAGTTTATCACCAACCGTATTCACAGATGAAGTGAACTTGCGACCCTTAGCTGGGGTCTGCTCGCTACTGTAGTCTTTGCACATCAGCAAGGAATTCCAAAACGTTACTCTGCTAGTAAAATTTTATATTAGAGTAAGCTTTACTCTTTGGAGGTGCCAAAACATTCTGAGTAAATGTTTTTTTTTGCTCTTGGCGGTGTCCCAAAACTGTAGATCAAGTACTCTTGATCCTATTGCGACAGTAAAACTTTTACACACACGCTATTTTGGCGAGTAACGAAGAGAAATCTACGGAAAATGGCGGGAGCTTTGAAATAACCGAAGTCGAAGAAAAACTGTACGTTCTGGTTGCAGATATAGATGGAGAATTACAAATTAGGGATGACGAAAGTAAAGTTGTAGGTACTGCTGCATTTTTGAAAATGATGTGTGTAGTTAGGTTAAGGTAAATATAGTTTTGTTGTAAATATAATATTTTTTTTTAAAGAAAGAATTTCTGGAAATATTGGTATTATGTAAGTTGGTTTATCAGTGCATGTTAATAAACAATTTTACTCTGGCGCTGCTTAGCTTTCACTCTACTCTAGGCGAAGCGTTTTGGGACGCCGCCCTGCAACTAAAACATTTTAATGTAAACAAAACCACACTTCACAATCTAATACACAGCCACGGATGCGTCTTTTTTTATATTTTAACGCTGCGCTCTTAGCCACACAGGCCATACCGCGCCTCGACCACCCAATCGGCGGGGAAAAGGGTTCACGCCCTTTCATCGCATTAGTGCCCAGCTCTCTCCTGAGCAGACAAGATCCAAAGCCACAACCTCACTTACACATGTTCAAGCTACCCCCTTCCACAAGTACTGAGATCCTAGAACTCAGTACTAAGTGTGTGCTTTGGCCGGTGTCTCTCCAGATCCCTGGAGTCTCTCCAGCACACCACCGGAGCGAACAAACCCAAAAAGTAATGGAAACCATTAAATAATTTCTTCACTTTTTTAACTAGTACCTTTGGGCACGGCATCTGTCCAAACAGGCGTTTGACCAATATTTTCTCTCTTAAATCACATGCATACCAGGTATTTGAAAAAACTGTTGTTAGGTCGAACAGTCATGTGGTTGAACAAGAGTTTGGCACAACTTTTCCTCGCCCGTCGACCCTTCGGTGTTTGGCAGTACAGTCATTTAGCACAACAAGCGTTTGACCAAACAGGCATTTAACAGAAAAGTGGTTTAGCCGAAGAGGCGTTTGGCAGAATAGGCGTTTAGCAAAAATCCTGCCAAGTGATTTTTCTGCCAAATGATGGGTACGCATTTCTTGCGGCCATAGCACACGACAGCTCTGCAATCGCTTTCATTTGCTTGTGGCGCCATCGTGGAATGTCCTGATGTCTGCTGGATCCACATTTTCTGTTGTTCTCTGCATTCTGTTATTGATGCTTAGAGATTCCATTCCGGCTCGCTGTTATGGTTATTAAGTTTCGTAAACGTGCCCATGACCTTCACAGATATTGTTTTGACAGGTTGTGCACAACGGGGCCATGTATATCAACTAACTTCAGACGAGGGCTGTTGAGTACTTTCAAGAAGTCACGCGCATTAGAAACACCAGTTTTGAGTACTTCAAAATGGTTAAAAACTACCTTTTCAAAGCGTTGTATCCCACAATTACGCATCAGATCCATATAAATATGCTCAAGGGCCCTGCACTGAGCCTTCCTACGCACTTTCCATCAATAAAATAATACGGCCACCTCTGAGAGACCCATAGGTACACGCAACACAACGAGAACACTGCACGTCAGTTCAGAGCCTCGCGGTTAGTGGCGATGGAGCACTTGATGTGCAAGGCAGTGTCGCCCTTATCGCTCCTGCATCTCTTGGTCTCAAACGCGGAAAACAGCTCCAGATAGGCGGGAGCCCCAATTGAGCTTTGTTTGTATGAGGCGGAGGAATAGCCTAAAAATAGAACTTAAGCGGGACTTCAGAAAAGTTGGAAGTAACCACGAATGGACTATATTAGTTGCTTTGATTCACTGGAATTATTGCAGATCAAATTACAATTAAACTCAAACTATTCTCAACAGATGACAGTCGCTTCGTAACTGGTTCATGCAATGAAATAAAGAAGTTTATTTTTGTTTAACCCT
>NQII01004527.1:1831-25525 GCA_002778355.1 Clitarchus hookeri
GGCATTTTGAATACTACCAGAAATTATTCCGAAACCAAAATACCAGTATTTTAAACAAAACCCATTATTCCCAGAAATCCCTTGTGACACTTGCATAAACGGTGTCCGTAGCAATTTTAGTATTGTGTAAGAAGTATTCATATTTACTTAATAAGTTTCTTCATTAATACACGGTAAAGTATTTGCTAGAATTCTAGACTACTGCCCAAGGGTCGTGAGTGTATTCCAGGCTCTTCAATGAAATTTACCAGTCGTGAAATAACTCAAAAGTTTACATACAAGGAAATAGGTTATAAGAAATAACTTCTTGTTTGGGCAAAACATTACTTCTGGTTGCAGGAATACATGGAAAGCAGCTGTCAAGTGGGCCACAAGTGGCTAATACCTGGGTTGCGAGTGGCCAATAGCTGGGCTTCGAGTTGGTTGACGGACAGTTGATGGCCGGCCGGAAACAGCAGGCCGGTGGGCCACTGCCGCCGATCGCGGCCCACTGGTGGCGCCGGCATTCTCGGGGTACAGTAGGCTACGCGGATTATATTTTTTTCTACACTGGAATTTCCTGAACGTTGGCCCAGATGTGGCCAACCGCACACAGAGGTCAGGAGCTATCATGTGGGCGACACGTATTATCTGCGGCTCCTTTGCGGTGGTTCATTGATTATGAAATCCATTTGCGGTCTGCTCGTGTACGAGCAAATCTGTCGAAGTGGGCCCAGCCACTTGCGAACACATTATCCCTTTCCACTCTTAATATTTCTGCAGTATCTATAATATCAATCCGTATGAAGCGTGCTCCGTAATTTGTACGTTGTTTTTAATTTCATAACTTTTCAACGTCCGTACTCGGCACTATTAAATGCCTTAGCCAACACAGCAACATTTGTTCAGGTTTTCGGGAGTCTTCGCATTTTCATTACATTATTATTATCTCTCTTCTTCTTTCCTGCCATACAGCTGAAAATTCGTAGTTGTAAGTTTTTCATCGTGCAGACATAATTATTTGCCCTTTCTAACGCCTCAACTATTTTTTTTTATAAATTGGCATTGAACATACATCGTAAATCCTCACTTGACCTGTATATTCTCGTATATATTCCACTAACTGTTACTACAAAAGTAAAAAAATTATTATTTTTATATAAACCATTTAACTAGTTAGACACTACGAGTACACAGTTAAATAAAATTCGTCAAATTTTTTTTTTTATAAAATGAATTTTCGTTGCAATTTGTTGCTTGTGTTGCAATTTGCCTTTGTCTAATGAGCATAGTATAAATTTGCGATCTTAATATATGCTATAACGCATTCCTCAGCGATCTTGTTTTAAATATAACGACAACGATAAAAAACGAGAAAAACAGCCAGTTTTGTAAAAAAAAATGACCTCTAGAGAGTTCCTTGAAGTAAAATGTTCTTATTTCACGGGCGTTTCCGAAATGTTTCAAACCGTACGGCAGAGGCAGGGTCTGCACACACACAAACACACACACACACGTACGCACATACACCGAGCAGCACGATACTATCTCTTGTAACACTTGCGCCCAGATGATTCCTTCGGAAAAAAATAACAGCCATTTCTCTCCGCAGGCACGCGCCCGAACGCATACAGATGCCGCCATTTCCCCCGCTGCCGAATACTTATTCCAGCAGCACTAAACCTGCCACGTTCCTCTCTCCCTCCCCCCNCAGCTAGCTAATGGGCCATTTATGATGGCAACTTTTACTTACTGCTTCAGACTCATTAGTAGCATGATCATGAATTACTTATGGCTTGCCAACGGTTGCTTACTGCTGAGGATATCATAGCAGTAAGTATAGGGGACATTTAGATCATCCCAACTTTTGCTTACTACAGATGAAACATTAGTAGCAAGCTTACGGGCCATTTATGACATGCCAACTCTTACCTACAACAGGGAAAATATATGGAGCTAGCTAATATGCCATTTATGACATGCCAACTGTTGCTTATTGCTGAGGATATAATAGCAGCAAGCTTATGGGCCATTNACAGCTAGCTAATGGGCCATTTATGATGGCAACTTTTACTTACTGCTTCAGACTCATTAGTAGCATGATCATGAATCACTTATGGTATGCCAACTGTTACTTCTGGGAACATATTAAAGAAAAGTTATTGGGCCGTTTATGGCATGTCAACTATATGTTGTTGCGAAATTGTAAATAATGTTCGTAAATTCACTTCACATTTTTATTTCATGCATATGTGAAGTAAAATTATCATGGAACATTACTAGTAATAGGAACAATTAGTTCCTATACTGAAAATCTGCAATGCATAAAATGTAAAGAAAAAACCTTTTTCGGCATTTTGAATACTACCAGAAATTATTCCGAAACCAAAATACCAGTATTTTAAACAAAACCCATTATTCCCAGAAATCCCTTGTGACACTTGCATAAACGGTGTCCGTAGCAATTTTAGTATTGTGTAAGAAGTATTCATATTTACTTAATAAGTTTCTTCATTAATACACGGTAAAGTATTTGCTAGAATTCTAGACTACTGCCCAAGGGTCGTGAGTGTATTCCAGGCTCTTCAATGAAATTTACCAGTCGTGAAATAACTCAAAAGTTTACATACAAGGAAATAGGTTATAAGAAATAACTTCTTGTTTGGGCAAAACATTACTTCTGGTTGCAGGAATACATGGAAAGCAGCTGTCAAGTGGGCCACAAGTGGCTAATACCTGGGTTGCGAGTGGCCAATAGCTGGGCTTCGAGTTGGTTGACGGACAGTTGATGGCCGGCCGGAAACAGCAGGCCGGTGGGCCACTGCCGCCGATCGCGGCCCACTGGTGGCGCCGGCATTCTCGGGGTACAGTAGGCTACGCGGATTATATTTTTTTCTACACTGGAATTTCCTGAACGTTGGCCCAGATGTGGCCAACCGCACACAGAGGTCAGGAGCTATCATGTGGGCGACACGTATTATCTGCGGCTCCTTTGCGGTGGTTCATTGATTATGAAATCCATTTGCGGTCTGCTCGTGTACGAGCAAATCTGTCGAAGTGGGCCCAGCCACTTGCGAACACATTATCCCTTTCCACTCTTAATATTTCTGCAGTATCTATAATATCAATCCGTATGAAGCGTGCTCCGTAATTTGTACGTTGTTTTTAATTTCATAACTTTTCAACGTCCGTACTCGGCACTATTAAATGCCTTAGCCAACACAGCAACATTTGTTCAGGTTTTCGGGAGTCTTCGCATTTTCATAACATTATTATTATCTCTCTTCTTCTTTCCTGCCATACAGCTGAAAATTCGTAGTTGTAAGTTTTTCATCGTGCAGACATAATTATTTGCCCTTTCTCACGCCTCAACTATTTTTTTTTATAAATTGGCATTGAACATACATTGTAAATCCTCACTTGACCTGTATATTCTCGTATATATTCCACTAACTGTTACTACAAAAGTAAAAAAATTATTATTTTTATATAAACCATTTAACTAGTTAGACACTACGAGTACACAGTTAAATAAAATTCGTCAAATTTTTTTTTTTATAAAATGAATTTTCGTTGCAATTTGTTGCTTGTGTTGCAATTTGCCTTTGTCTAATGAGCATAGTATAAAATTGCGATCTTAATATATGCTATAACGCATTCCTCAGCGATCTCGTTTTAAATATAACGACAACGATAAAAAACGAGAAAAACAGCCAGTTTTGTAAAAAAAAATGACTTCTAGAGAGTTCCTCGAAGTAAAATGTTCTTATTTCACGGGCGTTTCCGAAATGTTTCAAACCGTACGGCGGAGGCAGGGTCTGCACACACACAAACACACACACACACGTACGCACATACACCGAGCAGCACGATACTATCTCTTGTAACACTTGCGCCCAGATGATTCCTTCGGAAAAAAATAACAGCCATTTCTCTCCGCAGGCACGCGCCCGAACGCATACAGATGCCGCCATTTCCCCCGCTGCCGAATACTTATTCCAGCAGCACTAAACCTGCCACGTTCCTCTCTCCCTCCCCCCCCCCACAACCCTTCACATTACTGAACCCTTTTCCACCCCATCCGCCCACCACGCGGACTTGTCGCGAATGAAAAATTATTCCAATTTTATAAGAAAACTCGTGTGCGCCTCGAACCGAAGGGGTGCTTTTCCTTTGCTCCGCGAATAAGAAACGACATGGCCACACGCGCTCGTCCGTGAAGAATAAAAGAAAAGTGTCGCAGAGAGAGAGAGAGAGAGAGAGAGAGAGAGAGAGAGACTCCTCCGACCTTCGTGTCAGCTTTCTTATGCTCGGATGGGGTTGAATAAATCATGCGACTCTCTCCTCCTCCCCCTGTCCTTCCGAAAGAGAAAAAAAAAACATGGACAGCGGACTCATTTAAAGAGACCAATTCCCACGTGTTCCCGATTTCTCCGTCGAACACTATAAGCTATTCACGATGAAGAGACCACTTTTGACAGCCCTCTCATTTGGAATAATAATCAATAAATGTGTTTTATTGTAGCCTTATACGTAAACTTCCGAGTGCGGTGGAATATGCACTCTGTGTTTATTACTTACATGGCGATATTTATTTATAAAAGTAGTTAAAGGAAAAAAAAATGGCCGAAATGAAAATATAACTAGGGTCTGAAAAGTGCTAATTTTACCGTAAACAGCCTATGGACGTTTGTAAAATTTCTATGTTTCTGACAAGTGAAGTTTCATGGTAACTTAATTGGAAGATGTATAAGAGAGCTGTATTTAATAAACTTGTACACAGTAGACTTACAATATAAGCAGTTGGCGTGGGAGGACCAAGACACGCAGAGGCACTCAAACACAATATATCACTTACGTGTGTGTACCGTCGCCGTAGGAAGGTTGTCATGACGGGAAGCGACGAGGCGTACGCCGAGTTGAAGAAGCTACATCTTGAAGGCTGTTCAACTGTGGCGTCGGTCCACAGACGTACCACGTTCAAGGTGTTGCCAAGCGTTATATACTCTGGAGATCCAAAAAAAAATCTGGAATAGGCGTGCGTATGCAAATAACAGAGGTTACTGCTGCTACAATGGCAGGTTATAAAGATTTAAGCGAGTTTGAACGTGGTGTTATAGTCGGCGCACGAGAGATGGGACATAGCATCTCCGAGGTTGCGATAACATTTGGATGTTCGCGTACGACCATTTCACGAGTGTGCCGTGAATATCGGGAATCCGGTGAAACATCACATCTTCGACATCGCTGCGGCCGGAAAAAGATCGCGAAATAACAGGACAAACGACGACTGGCGAGAATCATTAAACGTGACAGACGTGCAACCCTTTCTCAAATTGGCGGAGATTTTATTTGTGGACTGCCCTGCAGGATTCGTGGTGTGAACTGCCTCCTGCATACCTTGAGATATTAGTCAAGTCCATGCCACGTCGTCTTGCGGCACTTCTGCGTGCTCGCGGGGGCCCTACGCGATATTAGGCAGGTGTACCAGTTTTTTTTGGCTCTTCAGTGTATATTTTAACGAGCGCACTGAGTGACATGCACCCAGGAAAGTTGTTAACGACAGAGAGAAGGAAGTTCCATGTTCTAACGTCGACTTAAAAGTTTTAGGTAACCATTCGCGATAATTTAAAATACGTCTTTCTCTTTCTGCTTATTAATTGCAATTAAGTGTAAAAATTACCAGATTTGTAACATATTTGCTTTTCGATAAATTTCATAGTTCCATTTGACCGACGCTTGACCTAAGTTATGAGGCCCATGGCAGTGTTAATATTACATAGGGCGGAAGAATACGCAACGTGCATACAAGTCGAGCTTAAGCAGGGCTTTCGAAAGTGCTCCTATACCACGAATGTATGGATAAAAACTTAATCATTCGCACTCTTCCTTTGTACGTATACAGTCATCTGGTAATTTTTTGAATTATTTCTCAGAGTGTACAACGATGGTAATGCAGGATTTCTGTGTATATTCTCGTCTCACAAAAGCATGTCATATGATTCTCACATTCCGAACACGCTGGAAGACCGTTCTCTTAAATTGAAGGTAGACGTTTATTTTTCCTACTTTCAAAGATTTTTAAACGTTTCCGCGGAAGACACACCAAAAAGCGATCTAATGTTACATTTCTGAATGATTGGGCAGAGATGATTTGCAGCATTTTTATTTTATGTATCAATTTGCATAGCCCAATATTTATATTCATAGCAAAGAACCACACAGGAAATACATAACAAAATGTTAAAAATTATGCCATGACAGCTTATTATAGCAGTATTTATTACAACAAATCATTTAAAAGCATTTGTATTTGGAACATGGATTCATAAAAGTTGCGTATACCTTCTAGTGTATGTATGTTCTATGGTTACCTGTCTAATGGAAATAAAATACAGTTCGACAACATTTAATTAAAACTAACTTAACTAAGCAGTATCTGATGTCACTACTTGTGTAACCCAATAACGTGAACACTCAACATTTAGTTCTTATATCCTATTAACTTACCTTTATTAGCATATCTGAAAAGCAGAGAATGAGTCGCACTGTTTACTGTGACACTGAAACTTCGAGCAGCCATCTTTGACCTGGTATGGAATAATGGTGAGATTAAATAAGTTAAAATCACTGGCATATGTATTTGAAACGATACTCTCTGGAAAAGAAAGGAAGCGCTGGCGTGTAATGTCGCAGGAAAACGTGTTATATGTGATTAGTTTTAAAAATGTGCAGATAGGGCTATCTTGTGTTTTACACGAAATACCAACTACGCCCTTCTGTAATTAAACGTGAAAAATAATAGAAGAGGGGGAAGAGTTAATTAGGAATACATCGTAGCGAGTGTCGCGCTATTCATTATGGTTATCGAGTGGGAGTTAATTGTCTGGAATGTAATTAGCTGTGCTCTGTGTTGGTTTATTCGCCGCTCATAGTAACACAGGCTTGCATTACCACCTACAAATTAAGTTAGCTGATATCTATCTAACTGATAGGTTTACACTGAATATATCATCCACTCGTGTACTATTTCTGGGTATCAGCCGAACAGCTACGAACACTTTACCCGGAAGTGCTTTCAAGGCGTGTTTTGGCATGGATTACGTGTCTTTCTCGCATGCTCGGGGGGTAATGCATGNGCATGGATTACGTGTCTTTCTCTCATGCTCGGGGGGTAATGCATGACGAACACATGTACCGCGTCTCGCCCCGCCACTTAGTCACCGTACGCACGCCGGACCGCGCACGTGTGCCAATCCACGGAGCAAGGTTGCCCGCACATTATATATACAATGTTTTATAACGTTCGCCTCATCGCTTCCAGTGGTGCGTCGTCCAGTTTCAGACAAATTTCGGCGCAATTTGCAGCACTTTTATTCTTTCGCGCCGCATTGCTCCAAAACTTTAAGTGCCACGGACGCGAATGATAGCTCATTCAAAAGGGCTTGAAAGAACACTCCTTTTAACGTAACAACCACTGATCTACTCCGAACATTTTCGAAGCAGCTGCGCTTTGAACTCTTGAAACAGCTTCGTGCCGTAAAATAAGGGCAGGGATTCGAATCTAAATATGCCAAAAAATCGACAACTGTGATTAACTTCGGCAGAACGAAGCCGCAGGTATAGAGAGAAGAAAAAATCTAGAGAATCGGATGACCGGGAAAGAAGTTATGGGACTCCAAATACTAGCGTGCAGAACGAAAAAGGCGCGCGCGCCGCTTCTCCGCAACCGGGTCCCTCGGGAGTGCCACTAACACGACCGAGGATGTCAGATATGTATTTGCGAAATCGAGACGAAGCTGACGAGACCACTCATGGACCCTTCCTTGATCACAATGGACCCCAACACAGTCCCTTCAATGCTGTTACTAAAGCAACCAGCAGCGCCGTCACGCTACTCTGGCGCAGACAAACAGTTCGCCAAGCTATTTCTAAACAATTCCTTCGGGCATGTGTGCGATCGCCTCTGGCACAAGGATATATCGAACTATGTGTTCCATTCATTACCCAGTACCCTAAAAATACAGACATGCAATCCATGTTCGTTGGGTGCCACAAACGGTCGATCTACCAAAGGCAAGTTTTTTAATTCTAACTTTGGCACCACAATTTTTATTCAATGTGCAATGTACAGGAATGACTAACTATCGTGTTATCCCAGATATGTTATAATATCACGAATTTTATTCACGATCTCGGTTGCTACTGAAACAAAATTTTGAAATAAAAAAAACATATAACTTTGCGGAACAAACTTTGTCTAAAAAAATGGGTAAACAATACTTACCACGAAATCAGTTCCAGCAACTGACAGTCACGTAAAATGGACGATCCTGAAATGCAATTTCTACGCAGGAGTATAGCGAGTGAATGCTTTAGGGTTTGTACCTGCACGCACAAGATATCAAGTTAAAATCCATAAATAACAAATACCTTCACTACAATTACTTATGAATAAAACTTGGAGATGAATCAGTTGGTAGTTTATGAAACCATCCGAACACGCCGTAAATATGTTGATGGCTTGATCTCACAAAACGGCGGTTAAAGAATTAATGTTTATTGGGAATCAGTTCTTTAATAAGACATTACAAATACACAGTATGTAGTTTGAACGTATCAAAAAATTTTAAATCTGATATATTCTAACATGTTAAGTTCATTTTAAAATATCTTTCATTATAACAAGTGGGACCTGCTGGCAATGTATTAGAAATATATCAGGATCTGTGAACTACAACTAAACGTTTACAATTTATTAAGGCGTAGGCACACTCAGTAACGCATACACTTGTAGGCCTAGATAATATTATAGAGCCTTTCTTAGTAAAAATCTAGGTTCGTTACAATGGTTAAAGGGGTTACACGATTCGTATATGTTTTTATTTTAATATATATTTTATTTCTGATTTATTTACACTTGTAAATGNTAAAGGGGTTACACGATTCGTATATGTTTTTATTTTAATATATATTTTATTTCTGATTTATTTACACTTGTAAATGGACCGTTGGATATGCGTATCAACCGGTTTGCTTGTAGACTACAAACAGTTCCATAAATAATATTAATAATTTTATTTTTAAAATTTTCGTGCATTGTTTTTTTGCAAGGAAATGTATCGCAATTTTATGTATTATTGCGCACGAATCAATGGTCCGGATTTACAATGGCACTAGAAATAAGTCTTCCGACTTTATTGATCAGCACATTCTCACTGAGTCGTCGTGGTTTTAGTAGTTTATATTTATAAAACGTAATATGAGAAGTACTCTATATCCCAGCGAGATTATAAGCAACTGAATGGTCACTATTCGGACCACACAGTCAATTATTTGATGAGATTCAGTCCGAAAAATTAATTGGCAAAGGCAGGAAAAGTCCTGAATGCAGGTTGGTGCACTAGCATGCTATCAGTACGGTCGGCGTAACACCTACATGTAGGCAGATATTCTGCATCATTCTCATCGGCATTGATGAGGAAATTGCAAGTTACGTATTTCAACTGAGAAATCTTCACTACTTTTTCGGGACTATTTTCGGAATAATGGGAATTTTACTTAGCTATGCATTGGAAATGTTTGTCTTGCTTTACAAATACAATTAGACTGTAACTGAGAATAAAATGCCAGGCAGAAATAGCGTCTGCATTGAACTGATATTTGTTGGTAATTATTTATAAATTTAATCTTTAAAAGAGCGCTGGGAGTTACTGAAAAGTTCAGAAACGCGGAAATATGCTGAAAATATTTCCTCCCTGCCAGTTATATCTAAATATTTTCCGACAAATATAATTTTACTTTCTGGTTTAAACATTTAGCTCTGTTAAGTTTCACTTTATACACACGCGAAAAATATGCTACTTCTTATAATGGTCCAAGAGTAAATATGTTCGCATTGAAAGAGGAACAATATTCATAAAAAGTTGCTTGAGATTACGTTTCAGTTGGATGTTTTATTCAAACAATTAGAATTGCATTACGTAATAATTGATAGGCGGGTCTGGCCGTCTTGATCCAGGTATTCCTAAATCTCTAAAGGCGAATGCTAAGATTGTTCCTTTCCACAGGCCATCACTGATCGCTTCCCCCCATCCCTGCTTCTTTAAGCAACAAGCTGCACAACATACTTTAAGGACCTAATTACCTACAGCGTAGCTTAACAATACCAGGCTAACGTACGGCATCTCGGCCATACTTTTATATTTTTCACGTAGCGCTCTTAGCCACGAGGCCTTACCGCGCTACGGCCGCCCACTCGGCGGGGAAGAGGGATCACGCCCTCCCAACGCAGGTGTCCCCAGCCATGCACCTGAGGTAGCCAGTCCAAAGCCCCGGCTCGATACACGAGCTCCGCAAGGAAGCGCCCTACCACATGGTCCGAGACCCTCGTACTCAGACAACAAAGCGTGTGGTCTGGCCAGGACCCCTAGAGTCCTGCCAGGACACTACCGTAGCAGGTGCCTGCTCACNTGTGTGGTCTGGCCAGGACCCCTAGAGTCTTGCCAGGACACTACGGAAGCAGGTGCCTGCTCACCGCTCGGCCTTCCTTTGACAGGGGAAATCTCTCCAGACCTCCTCCAGAAGCCCTGACAATACTATTTCCCGGTGGAACCGGCGCTTTCCTCATCAAACCTCCCCTCCCGAGTTTTTTTTAAAGAGTCATTACAGCGATGGCAAGGGTGTCATTATGTAATTCCACCTTTTTTTATAACTAAATAATATTTTTCTGAGACAAAAATGTCTTAATATTTGCATTATACTAAAAAAACATTTTAAATAATACATTTACATATTTTCTTTGACAACTGTTAACAGTTAAAAGTGTGATTGGAACTTTTAGAAATCCGAGGTAGCCAATCAGAATTATTTAATTTTTATTCAAATCATGCCGATGCCTATTAAAAGGTTATACCAGGAGCACTGTCTTTCTACTTTTACTTTAAACTCCCACAAACAAATAGCTGAATCGGCTCTTTCTGTATCGCAGAGGGTAACACCGGGAACTTGCGTTTTTGAGATCCGCCGTGCTGGACCGAACAGAATCTAATTTGAGAACCTAATAATCTAACCGTACATACCTAACGCGAACAGCGCGAGTCCTTCTTTCACGGGAAATTAAACATGGCGGCACGCACTTAACACAAAACACGGCTCAGTGCGCTCGAGTGAGGGACTGGGCTTACTTAGATTTGGGGGACATGTTCAACTGCTACCTCGTGCAGCGGGTTTTGTTCGCCAGAGCTCCTCCCTCCTGTACCTGAGCCTCTGGGGTATATCAAGAGACACCATTCATAGCTCTGATATTACGAGTGCACCTCAGCTTCACGACTTTCCAGGCATATGATTGTCACCACAGACATATTCACGTCAGGTATCATAACGTGGAGGTGCAGCCAGCCAGGCCATTGTGCCAACACATGTCTATTTTTGGAGCTTGAACAAGGCTCCTAATTGGGAGTAGTTGAATACTTCCAATACAAAGAGATCACGCCCTTTCCAATCGCAGTGGGTGGATGTATTCCACCCGAGGGTGGTTCCACCTCACCTGTAACAGCAGGGGGACAACCGGTAAACCAGTATTGTTCCCCGCCTCCTCGCCCTCCGAGCGCAAGGAGCATAATTCTATCCAGCACTGCAGACTTTCCGAACCGTCACATTCATGGACGTCGGTAGGAAGCAGATCACGACTAGTATCCAGACGGCGATCTCGGAAATGTACCCAAATCACGTGCTGGCCACCTCGTAAAGATTTTGCAGCGCACGGTAAACGCAATAAATTTCGGCCAATAGCAGTGAAGGCTGATGACGTCGTCCTACGTCGCTATAACCAAATTCACTGTGCATACTAAATTCAAACTTACACTGGCTTAACGTAATGTGTCGACGCTTTTCGAAGGAAACTACGTGCGTATGTTAAAGTTCATCATCTCTCTTTTTTAATTCGAGACTTTTTGATGTGCAATAAGGTTATATCCTTCTCTATGAATGTCATTTATTCAAAGAAGGTCGCTTTAAATTATAATAAAATCAGAAGCACCATCAGATATGGCTCACAGCTGCAAACAGTCACTGGAAACAACTGGAGTCAAAATGCTTTTCATTGTAATATGGGTATTAGCCGAACGGATTCAATACACATAGGAGTTGAGAGTTCGCCAGCTCTCTTACGTTTCCGCGTAAGTGTATGTGTCCGCATACATTATAATGTAGATATGATTCGTAACGCGTAACGTGTCCGCACACGTATCCGTGATACGTATACACTTCCGTGTCACAGTTATATATACCAAAAGGTTACTGTTTTTTATCTAATAGCATACCTTTTTTTTTAAACATAAGCCTCTACTTGTAGGAGCACTTCGTTGTAAATTGCAAAATCTTTTTATGTTCGCGGNCTTCATGTTTGCGGTTTCGCCTGTTTGAACTACACCAAACATCTCTCAATGTCCTTTACCGAAGGACGTTTCCTACACTGCATTCTTCAGGTGCTAGGCTTACCAGTTGCTAGGCGAGCTTACTCTGTAGAAGTACAGGTAGAGCTGTCTATTTGTGCAGCATTCCTCCCACACATCTCTCCTTGCCACCTTTAGCGACTGCCCTTCAACCTCACTTATAATCATAACGGAACATACCTTAAGGGAAAATGGCACTCTCTTAAATTCGAAAGGGTTTTCAGATGAAATGAGTACTACGCCTGATATGAAAACTTATCCCCTACCCACCCTCGGCCCCGAGCACATCCAGTGAAGAGTGTGGCCTTTATTACAACTTTTTTCAGAGTCTAGTTGTGTGTCATAAAATATTAGAAATAATATTTACTAATACTTTTTGTCACATATTTTCTGCACATCTATTTGAGCTACGAAATTTAACATTTTATTTACTGAAATGGATGTCCGTGAAGTCAATTATTACAAATATTGTTATATAATATTACTTATTTATTTACATGCAACCAAAATAGTTATGATAAACTTCTTTAATAGGTGATGTTATTTTTTTTTGTTTGCTTTTTGAAGCATACAGAATGTAAATGCGCTTAAAACTCAAAATAAATAATATGCTCTTATAAATTAATATTTTAAAGCACATAAGTACACTCCTCCATAAAATTTTACAGTTTCACAAAATATTCATTCATTTGCAAGGTAATTTGTATTTTTCTGACAATTTTGGTAGTGTTTGTACGACTTTTTAGTGACTTGTACATGTCGTACTGTCGGGTGCAGTGTTCCACTGAAAACCACTCTACTTAAAATAAATTTTAACTTTCAAGAAGACCTCCATTGCTGCGCGGCCTCGCGTGATCCAAGAACGCAACAGTTCTGCAGATAAAGCTAAAATTGACAACAATTATCCACACTGTGTTCACAAAACAAAGAGCGCATTTTTTTTTCAAGGGAAACTTTGTTCTAACAGGTGCGTCCCCTCTTACTGCGATTGCTCAGCCTAATTCGCTCCAGCAAGTTCGGACTCGTTAGTGCTCTAGNTAACAGGTGCGTCCCCTCTTACTGCGATTGCTCAGCCTAATTCGCTCCAGCAAGTTCGGACTCGTTAGTGCTCTAGCAACAATTAGATTCGCGCCCGCCTCTCGTTTCCATGGCAAGCAAACAAGTACACTCGGACGTAAAAGTTAACTCGCGTAGCCGTTCAAGTNGCGCCCGCCTCTCGTTTCCATGGCAAGCAAACAAGTACACTCGGACGTAAAAGTTAACTCGCGTAGCCGTTCAAGTCCCGGTTATTTTAATATTTTATACTTAAACAGTGATAATGCAAACTTTCAAAGCAATGACCTCCCTACAGAACCAATTATAAATATGTATATGTGATATGTGTATGCCGAATTATATATATATAAATAGAAAAAAAAACATGTTTTAGGGAACTCTATGTGTTACTTACAGGAAATGATATCACTTATTTATAACTTATGTTAACAAAAAAATTGTCATCGCCAACAATGTTACTATTCTCAACAAAAAAAAAAGTGTGAGATTTTAAAATCGTATTTTTTTTATCTTGAGAATAGGCCTGGCTAGAAAAATATAACAGTACTTTGCATACACTATGCCAAAATTTTATATATTCTTATAAATGGCCAAAATAACGCATTTAATATTTTTAATGAAATCACCCATATAACAAAATGTATAGCCACAATGTTATACTTTTATAGTGATAACAACAAATACACAAAAATTAGGAACACCTAAAGATGTATAAAAGTCTGCTTGATGGGCGTCGCATATCTCAAACAACATTTTTACATCAGCGTTTACTCATTTTCCCGACTTCTCTACAAAAGCTGCTATTGTTTCGTATGTACTGTATGAGTCTGAGTTCAACCGACAAACTTCAGAACGTGATTCCTAACGTAAAAGTGAGTAGGAAATANTTAGTAATAATATTTACTAATATTTTTTGTCACATATTTTCTGCACATCTATTTGAGCTACGAAATTTAACATTTTTACTACTGAAATGGACGTCCATGAAGTCAATTATTACAAATATTGTTATATATTTTTACTTATTTATATTACATACAACCAAAATAGTTGTGATAAACTTTTTCAGTAGAGGATGTGATAATTTTTTGTTTGCTTTTTAAAGAATCCAGAATGTAAATGCGCTTAAAATTCAAAATAAATAATATGCTCTTATAAATTAATATTTTAAAACACATAAGTACACTTTCCCATAAAATTTTACAGTTTCACAAAATATACGATTTATTCATTCATTTGCAAGGTAATTTGTATTTTTCTGACAATTTTGGTAGTGTTTGTACGACTTTTTAGTGACTTGTACATGTCGTACTGTCAGGTGCAGTGTTCCACTGAAAACCACTCTACTTAAATTAAATTTTAACTTTCAAGAACACCTCCATTGCTGCGCGGCCTCGCGTGATCCAAGAACGCAACAGTTCTGCAGATAAAGCTAAAATTGACAACAATTATCCACACTGTGTTCACAAATCTGCCTAATAATTGGATAAACAAAGAGCGCATTTTTTTTTCAAGGGAAAGTTCGTTGTAACAGGTGCGTCCCCTCTTACTGCGATTGCTCAGCCTAATTCGCTCCAGCAAGTTCGGACTCGTTAGTGCTCTAGCAACAATTAGATTCGCGCCCGCCTCTCGTTTCCATGGCAAGCAAACAAGTACACTCGGACGTAAAAGTTAACTCGCGTAGCCGTTCAAGAGCTGCGTGGAAAATACAAGCGCGGATGCATAAACATGGCTGAGAAAATGTAATTTACTGTAAATAAACGTCCCGGTTATTTTAATATTTTATACTTAAACAGTGGTTATGCAAACTTTCAAAGCAATGACCTCCCTACATAGCCAATTATCAATATGTATATGTGATATAATGTGTATACCTAAATATATATAAATAGAAAAAAAACATGTTTTAGGGAACTGTATGTGTTACTTACAGGAAATGATGGCACTTATTTATAACTTATGTTAAAAAAAAATTGACATAGCCAACAATGTTACTATTCTCAACAAAAAAAAGCGTGAAATCTTAAAATCGTATTTTGTTTATCTTGAGAAAAGGCCTGGCTAGAAAAATATAACAGTACTTTACATTCACTACGCAAAAATTTTATATATTCTTATAAATGGCCGAAATAACGCATATAATAATTTAAATAAAATAACCCAAAGAACAACATGTATCGTCACAACGTTATACTTTTATAGTGATAACAACAAATACACAAAAATTAGGAACACCTAAAGATGTATAAAAGTCTACTCGATGGCCTTCGCATATCTCAAACAACATTACATCAGCGTTTACTCATTTTCCCGACTTCTCTACAAAAGCTACTATCGTTTTGNCTATTGTTTCGTATGTACTGTATGAGTCTGAGTTCAACCGACAAACTTCAGAACGTGATTCCTAACGTAAAAGTGAGTAGGAAATACATGAAGCACTTTCAAAAGGAGATATCGGCCCTCTACAATGGAGATTTTTGAACGTTTGCATACAAAAATTTCGGAAAATACATGTGATTAAGTTTGAAACTATGTTTTGTTAACAAAAGGCCTCAAACATCGTCAAGTGTCGTTGGCAAGCGCATTCCCCTGAACCAAAAAAGTAGGGGATGCTAGAGTATTTTCTTATAAAAATCTGTAACCCTACATTTGTATGTTGTTTAAGTGATTGATTATTAATCAGCATGTCTCAAATACAAAAAAAAAAAAAAAAAAATTCCCGCCTTAGTGAAACATTCCTAGTCGGACTTTTTTTTTTTAGAAAACAGTGAACGAAATTTATAAAAGTGTGCGGTGTAACGTCTGCAGCAATAGGCAACCCTTCTGTCACCCGCGCCACTGCACATCCAACTGCGGTGTTCAGTGAGGTTACCTCAGCTACGATATAAAAGACGTGTAGTACACTGGAGAGCCAAAAAAACTGGTATAGGCGTGCGTATGCAAATAACAGATGTACGGAACCAATAAGAGTAACGCGATGCGGTCGGCCGCGCCTATATAAGACAACAAGCGTCTGGCAAAGTTGCTAGATCGGTTACTGCTGCTAAAATGGCAGGTTATCAAGTGAATAGTTTTAACGTGGTGTTATAGTCGGCGCACGAGATATGGGACATAGCATCTCCGAGATAGCGATAAAATTTGGATTTTCGGTGGTACGACCATTTCACGAGTGTACCGTGAATATCAGGAATCCTGTAAAACAAAAAAATAATCGACATCGCTGCGGCCGGAAAAAAGATCGCGAACGAATGGGACAAACGACGACTGACGAGAATCATTAAACGTGACAGACGTGAAACCCTTTCTCAAATCGGCGCAGATTGGATTTGTGGACTGCCCTGCAGGATTCATGGTGTGAATTGCCTCCTGCATACCTTCAGAAATTAGTCGAGTCCATGCCACGTCGTCTTGCGGCACTTCTGCGTGTTCGCGGGGGCCCGACACGATATTAGGCAGGTGTGCCAGTTTTTTTTTTGGTTCTTCAGTGTATAATCGCTGAACAGTGACGACGTGTGTGCTTTCTGACGGAGGAGATGGTGTTGTGAACGTTGCGGGTTGTTTCACGTGGACTGAACTCACTGACGTGACGCAGGGAGATGTTCCACCACGCACCAGACAACCGAAGTGGTTCCAGCACGACGGCTCCCCAGCCCGTAGTGCACGAGGCATAGGTGACATTCTCAGCAGCACATTCCCTGGCCGATGGACTGCTCGTGTAAGTCCGATAACCTGGCATCCGCGACCAAGTGATCTCAATCCGCTGAACTGTTTTCTTTTTGAAGGTTGGTAGCCTCGTTTACCGAACCCCGGTGAAGACGGAAGAGGATCACATCGCGCGGAATGACGCAGCGACTGGAAAAACAACGCGCACGCACGGCGTGGTGGATGATGTAAGATTTATCCGCCGTTTTGGGTAAATTTTACTGCGGATATTGTATTTCGCGACGTGGTAATATTATTCTGTGGTTCCCGTCGTTTTTATGCGTGTTAGTGTTATTTTAGCGGTTGGGCCGATCCACGCCGTTTATTCCCAAGTGAGGGCAGCGGTGGCGTAGTGTCCAGGGCGCTCGCCTCCCACCACGGCGATCCGGGCTCGATCCCCGGCGGGTTCACTCCCGGATCTTCGCATGTGGGAATCGTGCTGGACGATGCCGCTTGCCGGCGGGTTTTCTCGGGGTACTCCCGCTTCCCCCGCCCTTGCATTCCAGCGCCGCTCCATTCTAGGGTCTCATTTCTGTCATGTCCGGGGATGACGGTCACCTACGGGTCCCAGCTGGAAAGACCGTCATTCAGAGCGTGTTGCCTTGCCCTGGGCGCACTCCCCGCACGCCATTATTATTATTATTCCCAAGTGATGTGATGTGAGCCGTACAGCCATTCTTGGGATGGCCGTTCAGGCCATGGTTCGACTTCTCTCTGCCATCACACCGCAGTAGCATCAGAATTATTAAGGAACGACGTAGCATTCTTATTTTTGTGTTAGTTTCACTTGCTGCGTGATCTACGGGTGAGCTCCAACCTTTTTCTGTGGGCTGGCGCGACATCACGTGAAATAGGAAACTAATTTTGGATAGTTCAAGAACGATATTGTTTCGTCTTCAAAAATTATTGTTAAATAAATAAATAAAGGTTTTCTTATAATATGAATTTCAAAAAAGAGCTGATCATGGGTACCAGATGAAGTATTTTTTGGCAAAAATAAAAGGATAACAATTTTCTGTCAAAATGTAAACAAAAGTAAGTAGAATAATACCAAATAAAACTANTTGGCAAAAATAAAAGGATAACAATTTTCTGTCAAAATGTAAACAAAAGTAAGTAGAATAATACCAAATAAAACTAAATATACTAATGTTACAAAATATTTTGAGTTGACCTGGTAATACATATTATCATGTGAAGTTTCTAACTGTCAAGTTGTGGTTGATAAATTAGATTTACACTATGAGAGTACCTGTTGCCTATTCATGACGTTAATGTAATAGGTAAAACAGTAGCATGCCCCTCTTATTAGCTCTCTGCAGTTTACTCTAGTCTGCCTAGGAACCTAGATCCCACCTCCCATTTATGTGTCATCTTGTGTTACGACGATGGTACAGGCTGTCCATGCTTCAGTCTAGAAGGTGCTACATAACAAGACTTTGCAAGATTGGTCATAGAAAAGTTAGAGGAGTTCGNTGTCCATGCTTCAGTCTAGAAGGTGCTACATAACAAGACTTTGCAAGATTGGTCATAGAAAAGTTAGAGGAGTTCGATGAACGTTTTACTCGCATCCAACACGTGGTCGTCTCGTATTAAACAGATAATCCCGGGAGTGGCACAGTAAACCCGCTATAGAAAATTAGCAGTGGGAGCGGACCCATTACAAGAACTGGGAGTTTCCCGATGAAAAATCAGAATAATCTTTATGAAGATACAACCAGTAGGCCACTGGTTAAGATGGGGGAGCTAACATCTGATTGTGGAAAAAAAAACTCCGTGATGACAACCCGGCAAAGATCAAAGACAACGAAAACTGGCGAAATAAATACGAAAAAAAAANAAAAAAAAACTCCGTGATGACAACCCGGCAAAGATCAAAGACAACGAAAACTGGCGAAATAAATACGAAAAAAAAAGCACTGAGACTAATGCGAAAATAGCAATTGAAGAAGGGAAAAGAACCTGGTTAAAGACGACTCGACGNAAAAAAAAAGCACTGAGACTAATGCGAAAATAGCAATTGAAGAAGGGAAAAGAACCTGGTTAAAGACGACTCGACGCGGAAACGGTACTTGAGACATTTGGATATGATTCAGAACGGAAGGACCACCGAGGGGGGATGGGGATCGAGTAAGGCTGTACAGCCCCCCCCCCTCCTCTCAGCTCACTCAGCCAACACTGATGAAAGGTTGCAATATAGTGCATAAATATATTAGTACTAGTAGTAGGTGCTACTATAGAAGGCATAGTATATAGAATCAGAATCCCCTTTGATGTGTGGGGAACAGTGGTGGTTGGCAGGTCAACCGCACCACTTCCATGCTCCGTGCACCAAGAACAACCACNTCCCCTTTGATGTGTGGGGAACAGTGGTGGTTGGCAGGTCAACCGCACCACTTCCATGCTCCGTGCACCAAGAACAACCACTAAAGGGTATAAAGAGATAGAAATGACAAGCCACTTGCGTGGTGAAATGCATGTAATAAATGACAAAAAAAAAATTAAAAATAATGTGGTCTGAAAACAGGAAGCCACTAGGCCAAAATAAAAATACAATGAAAATCGGAAAAAGAAAATGATAAGTAACTTTTACCCCTGAATTTCGCAGAGAGAGAGAGAGTACAGTTGTAGGGGTGGAAAGTTACACATGCGTGGTTCAACCTATAGCTGGCATTGTAAAAAAAAAATGATCCTCGCGAAAACCCACCGACCAGTGACATCATCCGGCACGATTCCCACATGCGAAAATCCGGGAGTGACCCGGCTGGGGATTGAATCCGGTTCGCCTTGGCGGGAGGGGAGCATGCTAGCCGCTCAGCCACCGCGGCCCCTACGTTTGTATGCAAAGGTATTTTTATACACGGTGTTGTAGGTGCCTGACTTGGTTGCCTTCTACCACTGCAAACCGGGCTCGATTACGTTTGGGAACTTTCTGATTTTTCGCGTGTGACAAACGTGTCGGACGTTGCTGTTGGTCATAGGGTTTTCTCGGACTGCTGCCGTTTCTCCCCACCAGTACATTCAATCGCTGCTCTATCGTCACATTCTTTAGAGCTGTTGCGAGGCGCTACAGTTGTTTTAGAAAAGAACGTTGGTAGAATATATGTTCGCGAAATACAACCGCCTGTAACCACCCCATTAGGCGTCAAATCACCGAGCAGGTATGCAGTTAAGTCTCTTCAAAGTGGTTCGCGAAACTACTGCAGTTTAAGGCGCCCGTCTACCTGGCGCTTGAACTGCGTTGCAGTGTGTTCCAAATACACTTTTTTCAACGAAACTATTAAGCGTGCGTCCAACGTNTACGTTTGTATGCAAAGGTATTTTTATACACGGTGTTGTAGGTGCCTGACTTGGTTGCCTTCTACCACTGCAAACTTGGCTCAATTACGTTTGGGAACTTTCTGATTTTTCGCGTGTGACAAACGTGTCGGACGTTGCTGTTGGTCATAGGGTTTTCTCGGACTGCTGTCGTTTCCCCCCACCAGTACATTCAATCGCTGCTCTATCGTCACATTCTTTAGAGCTGTTGCGAGGCGCTACAGTTGTTTTAGAAAAGAACGTTGGTAGAATATATGTTCGCGAAATACAACCACCTGTAACCACCCCATTAGGCGTCAAATCACCGAGCAGGTATGCAGTTAAGTCTCTTCAAAGTGGTTCGCGAAACTACTGCAGTTTAAGGCGCCCGTCTACCTGGCGCTTGAACTGCGTTGCAGAGTGTTCCAAATACACTTTTTTCAACGAAACTATTAAGCGTGCGTCCAACGTGCTGATCTACGAAAAGAACACACACTTCAGACGAGAGCTGTTAAGTACTTTCAAAATATCACGTACGTTAGAAACATCAATTCAGAGTACTCCAAAACCGCTAAAAAAGGCCTTTCCAAGGCGCTGTAGCTCAAAATGCACGCATCAGATACATACAAAACTACTATAGGGGCCTGCACTGAACCTTCCTAAAGACTTCCCACTAATAAAATAATATGGTCACCGCTGAAAGTCCCATAGGCTCACGCAGCACGACGAGAACACTGCACGCCAGTTCAGAGCCTTGCGCTTAGCGGCGATGGCGTACTTGATGCGCGTGGCAGTGTCGTCCTTATCGCTCCCGCGCTTCTCGGCCTAAACGTGGGAAAAAATTTCAGGTAGACAGGGGCCTTAAATACCCCACTTTTAGTGTATTTGGAGAGTTTGCGGCTAAGTTCAGTGCGGTCCTGTGTTCCTCTGTACGATATCCACAATAATTCAGGNTAGTGTATTTGGAGAGTTTGCGGCTAAGTTCAGTGCGGTCCTGTGTTCCTCTGTACGATATCCACAATAATTCAGGTAGAACCGTGTAATACACAACGGTCGAAGATGTAAAGTATCGGCATGTCGTAGGGCTTCCAAGCAATGTTTCTGATTTCCCATGAGACTTGAATGTAACATTCTGGGCTCATTTAAGGCGCGCATTCCTTTTTTTCCCAACGGTCTTGCGCTCTAGTGGGATACATAGGCGAGAGCAAACGAACCTGAACACTACACACGCGTTTCTTATTGCAACGAGTCGACAGAGAGCTTATGCATGTGTGTGATCGAAACGGGAATGATTGTACTGGCCCTTGAAATCGGGCTTTCTGTTGGAGAGTATTCTCAGCCTTCTAAGTTGCCTCGGTCCGCTGTCAGCGATGTCATTGGCAACAGGATAANCTTTCTGTTGGAGAGTATTCTCAGCCTTCTAAGTTGCCTCGGTCCGCTGTCAGCGATGTCATTGGCAACAGGATAAGTAACGTAAGCACTGAAACCCAAGCATCGCTCTGGTGGGCGCAAGAAACTAACTAATCACGACTTTGCGTGTTGTGCGAACAACTTGTCCGCCAGCTGGGCCAGCAACTGCAGAGGTCAGTGATAGGACTCTCCGCGGGGAGGCGGTAGCACTCGGTGTTTGTGTTCGTGACGCAGCCAAGAAGCCACTAGTAGCACGCGTTAATGCCCAAGTCGTTTGGAGTGATGATAATAACGTCGATGTGGGACTGCAGAGCAGTGGACAAAGGTCTGCAGCGACGAGTCATGGTATAAAATCCGGCACTCGGATGGACCTGGTGGATTTCTAGTGAACAGTGTTTATTACTTGATTGTGTTGTGTCGACAGATAAATTTGGTAACGGTAGCGTAACGGTCTGGGGCAATTCCTCGCGGTTTCAGCTCGGGCCAATAGTTTTAATTGACGAGTCGATGAATTCTGGCATATGAATAGGTACTGCGACAACGTTATTGAACAGCTCCTTTTCTCTAACAGAAAGCTAATTTTCCTGTTAAATTAAGGAGTTTGGAACTGCCTAACTGGACCACTTTCAACTCTATTCTTAACCCAGTATGTCGTAATTGGCTTCAGCTGGATCATCATTGGCTTCAGCTGGAGCGCTATTTCCGTGCCAGCCTACTCTCCAACAAGACAAACATTAAACAATCCTGCAAGAGAGAATGTGAACAAACGCCAGTAGTTGAGTGTCAGAACTTAGTGGCGAGGCTGCCCCGAAGTTCAAACGCTGCAGCCACAGCGAAGCGAGGCTCAGCATCATATTCTTTACGCGGCTGGCGCCTTTGGAAGAACGCAAGTACGTGTCCGATCACTTCAGGCAACATATTTTATGTTATTTTAAACACACGTTCTCCTGACACCCTGCAACTCACGTCAATTGCCTTGAGAAAGGATTTGATGGAAGACATATCCGAGGAGATTGTCACCCACTTAAATAAATTCTGTAAATTTCATCAACAAGCAATCCAGAAATATACACCTTCGTCTGGTAATTCGCCGATACGGACTGCACCACACGAATCTGTAATCAAAACTAAGTAGAAAATTCTCTTTGGTACAAAAATACGCAAGAATCTTCGTTTACGAGAACAATGATATGAAAGTTCCAGAAACAATTTTAGCAAACATGTTGGTAATCCAATTAAAGGTGTGGTGATGTGGCAATGCTGCAACTAATATGTCGGTTGCATGAAAGGCTCGTGTTAGTGGAAAATTATCTATGAACATATTCTGAGTTTTCCCTGGACAAAGCGTGAAATTCCGAACAAAATATCTTTGTTTTTTGTAGTGACAATGGAAAACTTCTGCACCAGCAGCAGCCAGACGCATGCAGTATTTCATAAATTTTTCTGGACGGAAAACTCTTCACCGCACTTTTTTTTTTTTTCAAATGTGTAACTTGTTGACACGACAATATCTAACCGTTCCACAGAGGGCACAATCGCTCCGTATTGTTTCCGCAATAACAATGCCGTCGTACACAAATCCAATACACGGCCCGTTTTATCCATTTTCCGGCAAAACATTTAACTTTCCAGGGATTTCCGACGTTTCCCGATGTTTCGCTCGCTGCCCTCGTGGAAGTCGCGAATAAACCGCTGAAAACGAAATATCCCTCGCGTGTCTGTAAGCGCCCGAGACATGCGTGATGTAAAACCTGCCAAAATGGAGTCTGCATTTGCAGTAGTGTGTGACGGCATT
>NQII01004527.1:35576-69141 GCA_002778355.1 Clitarchus hookeri
TTTTTTTTTATGAACTTGCCATGTCTCCGCTTTTCTCACATGGAAATTAAATACCACACTAAATAATTTCAAAAACTTTTTCCCAATTATTTCGTTTATCTGCACATCCTCAGATATTTTATTTGCAAAGTAATTTTAAATGTATAATTTTTAAAAGCTCGACTTATTTTAAAGGTGATGTTTCCAGTATATTCATTTGGTACAAAAGTTCTAGGAAATCTTTATTTATCATTTTATTACGTTCTTCTTTATGACGAGCACGTGATCGAGAGATATCTTACGTAATATACTGACATAAAGTTACTTCTAAATACGATGTACACTATTTGAGTAAGTGATTAATGATACCCTGTTCACTATTTAATTAATAGGAAAAAACTATCTCGGGACTACCTGAAATAAAACCTGTGCACGGAAATTTTTCTGAAATTAACTACAGTATCAAAACAGGAAATTAAAACCACTTCACAGACGTGAGTGACAACAGTTACATCGTTAAGCTCAACTGTCATAGTTTTGCTTGCCAGTCACCTGTCAACTTTTGTGCTGTTTTATTTTCGTCACCGTGTTGTCTTCTCTTCTGGTTTGCTTTTGCTGTGTGTCCTGTTTGTAAAAATGAGTTCTACGTCCGTATTTTTTGTCGTTTTAATATTCTCTTGACAAGGAAACAGCTTTTCCTGATTATCTGTATTGTGGTCCTGTAAAAGGTTTTTATATTTCCTCTTGCTGAATCTGTGTATGTTTATTTAGTCTCGAGGTAGGTAATGGACACAGTCCAATCCAACCATCACAATAACATGAACTCACGATTGCCATTAAAATTCAAAGGTACCTATGATTTGGGCTTACCTGTTCCCTGATTGGCTGCGCGAGGCTGCGGAACGGGCTTTGCGTCCGATTGTCCACTACGTGCTGTGAAAGATTTCCCATTGTATGGGCAGCCGGAGGAGGCTCNCCGTCGTGATACTGGCCAGCGACGCCATTTTGCTGGCGTGTGCGGCTTGAGTTCGCGTTTGTATTCCTAAATATTCCAGGAGTCGCGACGGCAGAGAAACCAGGTAAGTAAGGTGAAACCTGAGTTATCAGTAGATAAATATAATACAGTGATTGTGAAAGGGAGTGGGCCGAGATTACCAATAACAAGATCAAACGGAAAAACCTCTTAAATTGAAAAATAAAGTCAAGTGTCTTGGAGTCAAACCTGACACAAGCTTCGATTTAAAGACCGCGTTGAATGCCTCATGGATAGAGGAGTGAGCCTCTTCGCCTAAATCAGAGCAATGTGTACAGAACCCTGGGGCTTGGGCTTCAAGACAATGAATACACTCTACGATGGTGTTTTCCTAGGAATTGCGTTGCGTGGAGTATATTCCTGGTGTCCTAATGCCAGATTGGTACACACAAAGGGACTATTACTGGAATCCCGTAGAGCAGTCTTACTAGCANTTCCTGGTGTCCTAATGCCAGATTGGTACACACAAAGGGACTATTACTGGAATCCCGTAGAGCAGTCTTACTAGCAATAACAAAGGCATATAGAACAACATCTACTGACGCCCCGCGAGTAATTGCAGGGGCAATTCCGCTCGATATCTTAGCAGAAGCGAGAGACTCGCTCCTGTAATAAACGATTGGCAGTTCAGCATCTTTGGCAAGAGAGAAGGAGAAGAGAGAAGCAACCCTATAAATCTGGCAGGAGAGATGGGATAGGTCGGAAAAAGGGGAGAGATACTTACAGCATCTTTCCAGATGTTAAGGAAAGATACCGCCACCACTGGATTACAACGGATTATTAACCTAGTCAGAAAATAAGAGGACAAGGAAACTTAAAAGCCATTTTACATGTATTTAACTTAGAGGACTCTCCGCTTTGTCCGATCTGCGGAGTTGGAGACACTGTCCCGCATGCGGGCTACGAATGTGTTCGTTTCGCAGACACGTCGAAAGGGGATTTCGGAACCCTGGGCTGCAGGAGCGGAGACGGTAACAGGATATATCAGAGACGCCATTGTGGCCAGAGTGGGCTATTGCTCCTCTGCCGATAGCAGAGCAGTGCCTGGCTATCTCACACCCAGTCAGCTATTGCCCGAGGACTGATTCGTTTAAGGCTAAATCTCGTTTGTGCCACACGAAATTCTTCAATGTCTCGCTGTTTCAAATTTGTTAAAACATCTTCGAAAAGCTTCAAATATTGAGATTTACCCTGCAGTATAGTTAAATGGTAACGAATATTTNATTTGTTAAAACATCTTCGAAAAGCTTCAAATATTGAGATTTACCCTGCAGTATAGTTAAATGGTAACGAATATTTATAATTAAATTATTTGAGTACAACTTAAAAATATAAAATAGATTTTGTCTCTTTGTCACTACCGAATAATGAAAAAATTCTTGGGGGAAAAATGTGTTACAACAGGTGTACTGAAACGTCACTCTAAAGGGAAAATGTGAATAGGTGAATACTGCAGTTATTCTGAAACAAAATTTCTTACACAAAAATTAAATACTGCTTTTAAACCTGCTTTGCAAGATAGCGCCATAAAAAAAATACGTTCGGCGGTGGACTGCTTAAAGTGAGTGAGTGAAGAGATTTAGGCGCCTCTTAACAGCGAGGTATTGAGAGCCTATGAGGGTGATTGAGGTGAGTATGGAGCAGCTCCGGAATGAAAAGGGGGAAACGGGAGAACTCTGAGAAAACCCGCCGACCGGCGGCATCGTCCAGCACGATTCCCGCATGCAAAAGTCCGAGAGTGACTTTGTCGGGGATTGAGCCTTGTTAGTCTTGGTGGGAGGCGAGCAGGCTAACCGCTCAGCCACCTCGGCTCCTGGACTGGTTAAAGGTTAACTGTTGAAATAATCATGAATGATACTAAATCAAAACAATNTCCTGGACTGGTTAAAGGTTAACTGTTGAAATAATCATGAATGATACTAAATCAAAACAATGATACTAAATCAAAGCACGTTCTTTTATTCAAATTTTAATCTCCCTGAAAACGTTTTTTTTTGTATGAAGAGGTCAAAAATTCTCAATACCAAATAAATTCAGTCCTCACTCTTGAACTACTTTCGCTAAAAGTGTTTATTAATTTCACTGCTTCACAATCTAAGCTAAATATTATCCTTCCTTGACATCCTATCTTTATTTTTACGTTACATTACATTCATTATATTATTATTTTCCACTCCGTTCGAAGTTTTATGATGTTACGTTGTGCAGTTTTTGAACTGGACGAACTCACATTTAACTAGATCTACTGTTGTTCAGTTATTTCCAAGATGCAAGTCGCTATATTAGCTACAGAACATAAATAAAGCACATTGTTTAATTTGGAGTAACTTATCTTTGAGGAATGACTTCGTTCGTACATTATAACTCCTTGGGCTGCGTTCCAAAACGCTACTCCAGAAGTAGAGTAAAGTAACAAAGAATAACAGCTGAGCAAAGTAAGGGTAAATGTGATTTAGAAACCAGCACAGCACAGCTAAATTACATGATATGATTACAAATATGTACTGATTAAACACAATCTATATAAATTTCAAAATATATGTATCACTTTCCAAACTTCTTTCACTTTCAGAAAAAAATGTTATTACATAAATAAATAACTTTATTATGTTATTACATAAAAATTATGTCCCAAAATGCAGCAGTTACACAAGTAAACTTTTAAATTAAAAATACTAATTTTATCACGTGTCATTTGTAATTTTTCCGCGTGTGTATCTAACCAGATTGTCCACATTTCCTTTCAGTTCGTTTAATTATATTAAATTTCCCGCCATTTTCTGTTTACCCTTCGTTACTCGCCGAAATAGTGTGTGCAAAATTATTACTCTGGCAAGTTGCTCAGAGTAATTACTTTGCAGTTTTGGGACTACGCTAAGAGCGAGTAAAATATTTGCTCAAGGTGTTTTGGGACAGTCGAAGACCAAGGTTTACTAGCAGGGCAACGTTTCGGAACTCCACCTTAAAACTTAAATGTGCGGAGGCCCTGTTGATTGTGCGTCCATCAGCTGAAGTTTAGTTTCTTTCTTTTGCAGTAGTCAAGTTATTTTAGCCTATATTACATGAGTTCGCAGATTAAAGTATTTGTTCTACATGAAAAACGAATTTGTTTAGTTTAATTAGAAATTTTTTTCCAGTATGAATGCTTCTAAATATAAAATATAAAACTGTCCTTTTTTGTGTCCTGTATGCCTACTGCCAAAAAAAAAAAACATTTACGTGACACAATTATAGTCCGTTGTTCCAAAAATGACAAAATTTTAATAACAATCCCCAAAACGAATTAGACACTTCAATAATTTCTAAGAGAATATTAAAACAACATCTTGCTAACAGTAATTATTTGTATTTTTGCATATATATGTATGTACATTAATATGGGCTCTATGTATAGGGATACACATCCAAATGTGTCATCCGATTCTGGTGCCTGTGCACTTGAAATATTGTAGCTAAATGAATTTTAAATCAACTGTTTATTTCATGTGGAAATTAAAGTTTGGTCAAAAGACTTAAACAAAATCTTGGCACTTTGTATTAAATAATAATCGTGTTACTTTCATAATGCCATCCAATACGGTCCCGCTGAAAAATTTTATATCATGTAGTGTATAGTCATTTTCTAGCTTTCCGCAACTCACTTTAAAAACTTTCCTTCGAATAAAACATTAAAAATTATCTATAAATAAACACCGAAGCGTTTTCAAACATCATTGCAGAAATTGATGAACATAAATTTAATGATATTTTGCAGGGTAACTTTTCTCACGAATTTAACCGTGGAAGGTAAAATTCTGGAAAAAAATTAGTTCGTAAGTTGCTGTGACGTTTCGTCCTGTTTATAAGTTGTGCAGTCGACTTCAATAGTTAAGCTCAAGTCGACATCAGCGGTGTTTCGAGGTTTGGTCTACGGTGGGAGATGTCTTGGGTAAGACACGGGTTTTAATTACTGTTCACCAATTCAATAACTATTTCTTTACCTGGCAGAAAAAGTTTCCACTGTAGGTCTGTCATAATAAAAATGCTCTAAAAAGATGAGGCATTGAATATTTTTTTTTAAACGAATATATCTATGTTGTTTTTTATTCGCTAAGATTTTTCGCGATTTGCAAAGCACGGATTCACGTACACGTAATTCAGATGTGTAATTTCTTATTTATACGTGAGGTTAGTTTAATGAAGTCAACCAATTAGAATCACGTCTTAAATAAAGAATGTTAAAATGGAATGTATGTCGTGTTTCTCGAGTATTCTTTTCTTGCGCAATCTACTTTCTCGACAGAAATAACTTTTTTTTTTTTTCATCTCGGCAAACTTTAGCCGAGTTGTGTAGTTGGCAAGACTTTCGAGTACGGAATAGAAAATACGGATATATTTCGAAGCTCCGGGAGTTGCTAGAGTATTATGAAACCAATTCCAGTAATGTTATTTGGGGAGTGGGGGAAGTTTCATGTACTCTCTTTTGCTGGAAGTATCGTAAACTTTTCTTGGTACTTAAGTGATCTTGGGGCTGGTGAGTTTATATGGTTTATTTTTTTTCATCTCCGTGCTTGGTTTAAGGCCTTTAAATCCTGGACTCTTATGCAATACACACACNCTCAAGGCCTTTAAATCCTGGACTCTTATGCAATACACACACTACAAACAGCCATTACTTGAATACAAAGACCTTCTATACATTCTTACCTTAACTTCTTTACTAGGTTTTAGCTCGTGTGGCATAGAAAATTAATTTTTCAAGCGTCGTGTATATTTTATAAACTATCTTATACATTGTATATACATATCTTTCTTTCGATTCTAATTTAGGTATTTGTATTTTGTAACTTACAATAATGTCCAAGACTGTTACACAAATGCACATTTTTATGCTAATGTTCTAGTTTTTGCTCATTGTACTGTACGAAAATATTTCGTTATTTAGGCTTATGGATATTCCAATACTCCACTTAACAACCAATTTGGTGAGTAAGAGTTAAACGTTATTTATTTGAAATCATGTGTAAATTAATTATCTTGGTATAATAACTAGTTTATTCAGAAAAATATATTATCTTCACTGAATATTAGTGTTTCNGTGTAAATTAATTATCTTGGTATAATAACTAGTTTATTCAGAAAAATATATTATCTTCACTGAATATTAGTGTTTCAACATTACGGAAATGATTATTTGTAAATTAATACAGCAGACTCCGTTGTTCAAACACAAATACTTAGTTTTTGACTAAACTCTCCTGTTTTAGCAGACACTCCAAAGGAAAGACACGCTTATGAGATCACTTTCATGTCTGTCCCTGTGTGTGTAGGTGTGTGTATAGGTGTGTGTGTAGGTGTGTGTGTAGGTGTGTGTAGGTGTGTGTGTAGGTGTGTGTGTAGGTGTGTGTGTAGGTGTGTGTGTAGGTGTGTGTGTAGGTGTGTGTAGGTGTGTGTGTGTAGGTGTGTGTGTGCAGGTGTGTGTGTGTGTGTAGGTGTTGTGTGTGTGTCCCCACTAAAATATTTTGAACCCGTGAACAGAATTTCACAGAAACTCAGTACACAAATTGCACTTGGTAAGGACATCCGACTTTCATAATTTTCTGATACGACGGATGCTTGTTTTCAAAATGGTGCTCGTGTTAAAATTTAGGAAGTTATGTCACGTCTCAGCAAATATTTAACCGATAAAATCCAAATTCGGTTTGTTGACAGCATCATGTAAGCATGGGATTTAAAGAAAGATATTGAAAGATATGGTTTTTCGTTTGCCATTTTGGAAGATCATTACATGAATTAATTAAGCTTTTAAGTTATATCTCGGAAACTACTNATGGTTTTTCGTTTGCCATTTTGGAAGATCATTACATGAATTAATTAAGCTTTTAAGTTATATCTCGGAAACTACTTAATAAAATTTCCACTAACTTCGGTTATGTGAAAACTAAAGATTTAAATGTATAAGGCATTTGTTTTCAAAATGGCAGTCATATAAATACTTTTAAATAATTTGCCATATCTACTATATCATTTTACCAATTCTGACCAAACCTGATGTGCTGTAAATATATATAACAAGTGTCAAATATGTAAATACATTTTTGTTCGCCTTTTTAAAAGTATCATCAAATTAAAATATAAACTTTTTGTGCCATATGTATTTAGAAAAACAATTAACCTCTCCATAACAAAATAGGTAAAAGAAGAAGTACTACTTCAGACCATGTAAAATTGTATTTTTTTCATTATANTTCAGACCATGTACGATTGTATTTTTTTCATTACATCGTACACTTATTTCAAAAATGGCCACCAAAACATTTTAGTTACGTACGATAAATCTCTGAAACCATGTATGCAATTTCAAGTTAACTTCGAATGCTGGCAGTATATACCTATTATAAATATCATATGTGTCTACACAGATGTCCTTTTCTCTGTCTTCTATTAACAAGCTTCACATGGAAAAACAATAGCATTTTATGCCATATTCCAAGAAACAATCATCCGATCACTACCAAATTTGACAGGCAGGTAGTTCTACAGCAGACCATGTAAATTAATGTTTGAAGTGAGCCCAACACTTATTTTCAAAATGGCGGTAATTTAATAAATTTTAAGCCTAGTACGCTATATCAACGAAACCATGTAACAACATTCAACTGAACTTTGGTTCCTGGCAGTATCTATTCCGGCAATCGAATTTGTCTACGCATTCTGTTTTGTACGTAATTTAATTAGATACTGACATGAAAAATTGTAAGTTTTTGTGTGATATTTCGGGAAACAATCAACCGATTTCTACTATAAATTCAAGCGTTATGTTATATTTTCGTAGATCATCAAAATTTATTTGAATAAACCGGGTAGTCACATGTTTGAAACTTAAAGGCCACGCATATATTAAGTTGGTATGTNATCAAAATTTATTTGAATAAACCGGGTAGTCACATGTTTGAAACTTAAAGGCCACGCATATATTAAGTTGGTATGTCACACTATCCAGATAATTTCAACCGAACAATACAAATTGGCAGTGTCTGTGAGAAACATCGAATGAGCTAATACATAACCTTTTTTTGTTCGTTGAAGATAGAATCACATGACAAAATGGTGCTTTTATACCATATATATGGAAGTACTCATGCTTTGGTGGGTCAGATATTTATTTTAAATTGCTGCAATATAACTAATTGTATTAGTGCCATTTTAAGCATGAAATATACGAATAAGAGCATAATTTCCCCACCTTGTATTTAATGTACTCCCAGGTGACAAAACGTAACCTTTATGCCTTATTTCGGAAACCAATCAACTAATTCCCATCAAATTTTGCGCACAAGCAGTGGTAAATTGAGTTACATGTTGGAGAACATACTGTGAACTATTGTTGGGCCAACATTGTGTCAGCGACAGTAATTACCATATTTATAATTAGATAATGCTATAATATTGTATGATTGTTTAATAGCAACTTTAATAACATAAAAACAATTTATTATTAAAAATTGACTTTGATTGTGATGTATTGGTTATTTGTTGGAAAACATATTCTTCGCACTTGATAAATAAATATTTTTTGGGCAAACAGTTTACGACTAATGNATTGACTTTGATTGTGATGTATTGGTTATTTGTTGGAAAACATATTCTTCGCACTTGATAAATAAATATTTTTTGGGCAAACAGTTTACGACTAATGTAATAATACTAATATAAAATAAATGGGAAACAAATTGTAATATCGAGAGCATGTGAAGACTTGCTAAAGGTAACAATTCTTTAAACTGTTTTATTCCTCATATGTTGAGAAAATTTTGTGAACATAAAGGTTGATAATGGGTACTTTTGTTCCGTTGGGCTGGCGTTGCATTGCAAACATTATGCCAACATTGGATATTATATATATATATAATTTATTTTATTTGCTAAATGGTTCAAACTTATTTAGCACAGAGTTTTTTTGAAAACATATAATCTATTATTGGTTGTATATTTGGTTATTAGTTGTATAATACACTGTTTTAACTAATGGGTATTCGTATATTTGGCCGACACCTACAGATGTTGACATTTTGTTGGTAGGGTTGGAAAACGTGGTTTTGGAATCCAAATATTAAGTCAATGTTTTGGAATATAAAATGTCAATTATCTTCTTTTCAGGGGACTAACATCTGAGGTATGAATGTCTAAGGTATTAATGCCGAAATAAAGTTTTATTTTTACAGTTAAAATTTTGTTATTATCGTGACATGCATGGTGGGATGTATGTTATGTTGAAATAGAAACGAGCATACGCTAATATGCACCAGTTGTCGTTTCGGTTTCAGGCACATGTGAGAGAAAATTATCCTGCGATATTGCTCATATTTTTGAACGTTGCGAGCTCTGGTCAACACAAGACATAAAAATTAATTGTTCGTGCCATACTAGATAACGAGCGAGGCGTAACCTTAACTACTACAGTTCATTTCTCAGGGGATGATTTTTAAATACAGTTTATAAGTAGTAAAATCTGACACAAATACATTAAAAAAATATAACCTACTGTGTGTATGTACACTTATATAACTGCAGAAACTAATACATTTATTACGATGTCAGAGTAGTCTTTTGGCTAGCACATCTAGTTGTTACACTTAAGGTCGCTAGTTCAANGTCAGAGTAGTCTTTTGGCTAGCACATCTAGTTGTTACACTTAACGTCGCTAGTTCAAGTCCAACGTACAACAAGAAAATTTTTAGATCAAAATGTGCAGTGAAAAGAGATTTATTGTAATAGTTCTAACAGATTTTTTTTAAATTTTTTGTTGGTAGGCAAAAAATATGTATAACACTAGTAACCAACGTTGGCAGAATGTTGTTAATTAAAGTCTGTTAGTGGTAAAGTGAGCAGTTTTGAAATATACCTTTGAAAATTGTCACTGTCCCAACCTGCATATATTACACTTAAGAGCCAAAAAAACAGGTACACTTGCCTAATATCGTTTAGGGCACCCGCAAACAAGCAGAAACGCCGCAAGACGACGTGGCATGGACTCGACTAATGTCTGAAGGTATGCAGGAGGCATTGAAATCTGCGCCAATTTGAGAAAGGGTTGCACGTCTGTCACGTTTCATGATTCTCGTCAGTCGTCGTTTGTCCCGTTCGTTCACGATCTTTTTCCGGCCGCAGCGATGTCGAAGATGCGATGTTTTACCGGATTCCCGATATTCACGGTACACTAGTGAAATGGACGTAGCGCGAAAATCCACATTTTATCGCTACCTCGGAGATGCTATGTTCCATCACTCGTGCGCCGACTATAACACCACGTTCAAACTCACTTAAATCTTGATAACCTGCTATTGTAGCAGCAGTAACCGATCTAGCAACTTTGCCATACGCGTTACTCTGACTGGTTCCATACGTCTGTTATTTGCATACGCACGCCTATGCCAGTTTTTTTGGCTCTTCAGTNACGCGTTACTCTGACTGGTTCCATACGTCTGTTATTTGCATACGCACGCCTATGCCAGTTTTTTTGGCTCTTCAGTGTATAATGGGCCATTTGCCGGCATGCGCCCAATAATGTTGGTAACAACGAAGAGAAAATAGTCCAAATATTTAACGTTGGGTTAAAAGCGNTTGCCGGCATGCGCCCAATAATGTTGGTAACAACGAAGAGAAAATAGTCCAAATATTTAACGTTGGGTTAAAAGCGTTATTGAAGCATTTATAAATACAGAAATTATTACTTTTGATACCTGCATGAATAAAGTGGGCTAGGCTCTTGGTAATGTTAGTTTTACATATGGCGGAAGAATACGCATTTAACATGCAAGTAGATCTTAAGCAGGGATTTCAAATGTGCTTGGTTAACCGTGAACGGCTTTTAGTTGGCATTTTGTGTGCGTTAGGACACTTTGCCAAAATCGAAACCTGTTCGTAAATCTTTGTTTGGTTAATGACTGTGTTAATGCCTGTGTTAATGCCTTTCTGGAAGGAAAAATACACTTGTCCTAAAAGTGCGCACACAACCGTAACAATAGGTTGGCCAATGCTGTGTTTCAGTTTGGCAGCCATGTTGGGCCAACGAAGGCCCGCGGGACATTTCGGCGTTGGGCCACCGTAATATGCNTGTGTTTCAGTTTGGCAGCCATGTTGGGCCAACGAAGGCCCGCGGGACATTTCGGCGTTGGGCCACCGTAATATGCCAACGTTGATCCAACCGTAGAGCCACACCTTGGATCAACATTGGCCGAAACAAATGTTGCTACTGGGGATAACTACTTGGTTCAATTGTTTCAGTATTGTTAAGTAATGTTTTTAGGAAAAATGAGAAGTAGATAATTGCTTGGAGTTATATAGAGTGATTTTAAAATAATGGGACAAACATTGAGGGGTGGTAGAANATGAGAAGTAGATAATTGCTTGGAGTTATATAGAGTGATTTTAAAATAATGGGACAAACATTGAGGGGTGGTAGAACTCACTAAAATAAACAATTATTGTATAGGAATATATGGGCGGGAGTGACGCGTTGAGGCACAAACACAAAAACATAACACATTAACGGAAACATAAAATGTTCATTAGCAGCATACGTAACAAGTGATTCCGTACAGAAAATTTTAAAACAGTTGCTGGAAACGCATCCACCAACAGTCACGCATGCTTGGCGACCTCTACATATGGCGTGATTGGCTGACAATGGTGGCGTGCGTGAAATACCCGGCGTATTTGAATCTGTTCGCCAATCACTCCACCGACGCTACCAAGCTTGCATTACTGTCGGTGGTAGCAATTTTGAGCAATTATTATAAACATTGCTGTAAAAAGGCATTTAGCGGCGACGTTGTAAATAAACAATGTGTTGCATTTCATGTGTTATGTTTGTGTTTGTGCCTCAACGCGTCACAACCGCCCATATATTCCTATACAATAATTGTTTGTTTTAGTGAGCTCTACCACCCCTCGATGTTTGTCCCATGATTTTATAATCATCCTGTATAATTAGAACACAAGGCTTTCCTACTGATTCAAATCTTGGTACTTTTAAGTTCGAGCCTGAAATACACGCGGAAGCTGAAAACGACTAGTTATTGCGGTAGATACACAGAAATGTATTATCTTAATTTATGTTTTCGCTACGACTCTGAACTTACATAAATTAACGATTCCTGGAACATGCGTAGTGTGTAAAATTACGGCGTTTTTGTTTTCGTAATATAAAAGGTGACATATACAATTGAATCTTGTTTCTTGCTCTCTCGATTGTAGGGGTGACATATAAATAATAGGTCGTTGAACTTTAATTTCTTAAAAGATCAAAGTAATTTTGGGAGCACTCCCTTAGAAATTATGGGATACACGTAAATAACATAGTAATGGGCAAAACGATTCGGTCCAATGACTCGATATATTTGAGTCAGTTAGGTGTAATGATTCGTTCAGAAGAAATGTTCATACAGCTCATTTAATTATATTCGTTCTCACACACTGCATTTCTTTAGGTACATTACTCACTCACCCTCTCCGGTATTCGTCATCACCGCTTTTCGTTCTCGGCTCTCATCGCAGCTGCGTGCTGCGGAGAAAAGTAACTAATTATAGAAAATGCTATATGAAAAAAACTATAAAAAGTTTATACAGTTACACAACAACATAATAAATTAAGATTTCTTAATTAATCAATCAACATCTTTAAACTAAAAATAAGGTCATAGTAGAACCTAACCTCTTAATAAGAGATTATATTATATTAATCAGATATATCATGGTATACAATAAGAATTTAATATAATATAGAGAATTACCGGTAAAAAATATTTAATTATAAATACATTTTTTTGTATAATAGGTATTAATTATGTATACTTTCCCTTACTTCATTTTTAAAAGAAAAAAGTAAGGAATTAACTGTATATAATAATTTATGTACAATTTATTTATCCTATCTTATTTTAGTATTATTAAATATCCATATATTATTATATTAATAATTTATATTACAATATTTAATGTATTAATTTATCATTATTAATTTATTATAATAATATAAAATAAATATTATGTTATTTATATTAAAATCATATAATACTTTCATTATTTTTTTAATTATATTATTACAAGTTTAATTTTTTTATATTCAGAGAGGAAGTACTTACTGTTAAAAGTTTTAACGGAGGGCACATAGGAGAGTTCCGTACCACTCCCTCACGCATATACCTGCAGATAAACGCAACATCAAATTTGTGCGAAGAATTATCGAGAAGTTCATAATACACATAAATGTTCACGTGTTTTCTTTGTTCAATAAGAACCAAAGCGTGTNGACACAGCAAGCGTCGCTTCAACCCCCTCGTATGCGTGCCCGCGCTACCCCCGCGGGCGTCCGTAACACCCTCCCTCCGCGGGCTCTCTTCTCGAACAGACCAGTTCCGTCCTGCTTCTAGAGACGGCAGTTCATCCCGCACGCAACTCGACATTCTTCCCGCGAAGCCCACAGTGCGTCTCGCTCTCAAATTGCAGTGGGTAGCTAATCAAACAAATTTCATATTCACACACCGACGATACAATTCGACGATTTTCGGTCGCGTATTTGTGTACGCGTGAACTCGTGGCGACACAGCCTCTGGCATCGGCGCGCAGCCGGGAAGGCGAACGCGAATCGCATCGTGTAGCAAATCGTGCGTAATCACCTCGTCCTCACCACAAGCCAAGGGGAGCCTCTGTTCGCGTATTTCGAACTGCACGTCTCCTCAATACACGGCAGTCGATCACCTGCTGACACGTCTCGTATGAGACAGGCGTGAGGGGCAATCAGCCAATGTGCTATGCCGTCACGCTGTTCACTGTACGAGCGTGCATCTGGATCTCCTGCGGCAGCAAGTTCATAAGTGATGGCGCCGTCCCCGGGTGTCACACTGCTGTAGGCGGTCTCCGGACGGAACGGCACGTTCATCTCGAGCTCACTGAAGTCGACTGGTAGGTGAACGGAGCGTTTATATATAGCATCTGCACAACGTCGACGAGGAGCTTGGCGGCTGATAACTCCGGCCGTCAGGAAACAGCGTGCGTCGCGCACTCTTTACTGCACTCTAAGAGCGAGACGCACTATAGCTGAAGCTAGGCGATTTTAAAGTCAACTTTAAAAAAAAAATTACTGGCCATAACTAAGTGCGTGCTACAATGAACACTGGTATTCAGCATCCCAGTTAAGTTGGCAGCCAATTAACAAAAAAATAGTTCGATTACTGGGGTTGTATTGGGAATGTAATATAAATATTTATGGCTACTGGAGCCGGTGTTTCTTGTTTTACGTGCAAGAGAGAACGAGTTTGTACATTAGCACGTTTACGTTCTTAAAAATTCATTAATTTCACTTGGGTGACGCGTGAATAATGTAAGGCGGCTCGTGATGATGTTAGTACAGCCTTGAACAGAGCTTCTAGAAGTGCTCAATTATCCGTAAGCAGACAGAAATATAATTCCGTATGGAAATCAGGCTTGCCGTGCACGGTTCATCAAAAATTTTACTGAGGATATTTAATTACATTTTTTTAAGTTGTACAATTATTTAGTAGGCCGGTTAAAACTCTTAAGCTATTTAAGGAACATTCACCTTATCTATTAACAAAACCTAACACCTTATCTATTAACAAAACACAATAAAACGTGAATGGTTATTCTCACAAAGTTTATCCTTTGCAATTATTTGACTTCATGTTACCAGTCTCCAATTGTGAGGCTATTAATTTCAATACGAAATAACATATAAGTAACTTAGAAATCTGGTTGCAATGTCAACATCTGCCAGCAGCTACCATAAAGTTTGTATCTCTTTGTATTTGCAGTTAACAGTATCGGCTGTTCGCGGTTGACTGAGCACTTTTTTAAAATTCCTGCATAGGATATACTTTTGTTCTCGTTTTGTTTGACTGTACCTTCCGCAAAAAATACAAATTGTAATGAACCTTCTCACTTNAGGATATACTTTTGTTCTCGTTTTGTTTGACTGTACCTTCCGCAAAAAATACAAATTGTAATGAACCTTCTCACTTTGTCAATGCGCCAGACAAATGAAACCATGCGATATTTAGGAAGTTGATGTGATATTACCACATAAATTCGCGCTATAAGGCGTATAAAAATACTGACTTCAGAAGCCGCAAATTTAAACATCACACTCTCAATTCCACGTCAAGTTGTAGAACTGAATTCNTGTGATGTAATGCCTATACAATATGTATCTAATCTATTATAACGAAGATCGGGAGGTGATTCTCGAGTTCTAAACCGGCAGAAATGGCCCTGCGAACATTTGTCCTACAGCGCATTGCTATTGAGTTACAAGACGTACGTCGGCCGCATCGCAGGCGATTCTCGAAGTTCCCGCCATGGACAGCAATGCGCATGCGTGGCCACGCCCCTTTTGCTCCGTAAACTACTGCGCACAGTAGTGGGATTTTTTAAATTTTTATTCAATATGTTTTTATTACACACTCATGGACACTGTACATAAATAGACATATGAGGAACATTGAACATCGATATCATGTGCACCAGCGCCGAAATTTATATTTATTTCTGGTTTGTTAGTTTTTCTTTTACTTATTATTATTATTTTTTAATTACTTTATTAAGTTTAGAATATATAAGTTTGTCATTATTTCAGTTAATTAATTTATTTATATTATTTATTTATATTTATATCAGTATTTAATATTACAGACTCAAATAAAAGACAATTACAAATAACTTATAACTTATGAATATACCTATACGCAAACACTACCCATTAATAAAAATAACAAACAATTCATTAATTGACCTACCAACACCTTCACAGAAGCGGGTGGGGGTAGAACACCAAATGAACACTGCAAAAAAATAAACCAGGATAAGTGACAGATAGGGAGAAAAATAATATCCAAAAACCCCTGAATGGTTTTGCGGAAAGTAAAGTATTAAAGGGAAAATTACAGAAAGCTAGTCGGAAACTCGGCAGCCAAAGGCAGAACCAAGGGGAATGAAATCCCCTTCTATGAAAACGGAAGTGTGAGTGGAAAATGGATGCCACAAAGGAAAGGAAGGTAAATGACGTAATATTATGTTAAAAGGAAAGTAAGCAAGTCNTGAGTGGAAAATGGATGCCACAAAGGAAAGGAAGGTAAATGACGTAATATTATGTTAAAAGGAAAGTAAGCAAGTCAGGATGAAACTAACATAAATATGTTGTATACTGCGGGGTTTAGGCTCCCGTACACTCTCTGGACTGTGCTATCACTCCTGCACCGTATACGTCATGCTGCTAACGAAAGCACACGAGTGTCATTTACGAACAGGAAACTAATTTCGCCCCTGACGTAAAATTAAAAAAAAAAACTACGTAATCTCTTGTATCGTGTTGCATTCGTGGGGTGGTACATTCGTCTCCAAACCAAACGTGACAACACAGCAAGTGGCGGTAGTGATACGTGTTACCACATTGTGAAACGCCTGTGACTCAATAACAATGCCTCGTAGGACATGTTGATAAGACTGTTTTTGCTTGTTTCGATCCCAGGTATCACCTCCCGAAGTTTGTTACAATAGTTAAGACATACTGTGTACTTAAGGTAGTAATATTTTTCGAAGTTTGATTTCAAAATTGCCCACCGTGAGCAGAATTTCCNTGAGTGGAAAATGGATGCCACAAAGGAAAGGAAGGTAAATGACGTAATATTATGTTAAAAGGAAAGTAAGCAAGTTAGGATGAAACTAACATAAATATGTTGTATACTGCGGGGTTTAGGCTCCCGTACACTCTCTGGACTGTGATATCACTCCTGCACCGTATACGTCATGCTGATAACGAAAGCACACGAGTGTCATCTACGAACAGGAAACTAATTTCGCCCCTGACGTAAAAAAAAAATTGGTTGTCTGTAAAGTCGGTTTACTGACGATAGTTGAACGTGACAACGTCTTAAGAAAATACTGATGGAATGGTAGCATTTTTCAAAAGAAAATTTTAATTTCATTTGTTTAATAGATTTGTATGTATATAGAGAAGGAGGTAATTGGAAATCACNAAGGCCGATTGTGCTTCTTTTTCGCTCGTTCCGCGCTCTCGCTTGCACTTCAAGCCTTACATGGAACGCCTCAGAGCGAGGTAACGCCGCATGAGTCATGTTTTTTCGTGCGTGCAGCCGGCTCTATCGAATTATAAGACGTTGTCACGTCAAAAAAAAAAAACTACGTCATCTCTTGTATCGTGTTGCATTCGCGGGCTGGTACGTCCGTCTCCAAACCAAACGTGACAACACAGCAAGTGGCGGTAGTGATACGTGTTACCACAGTGTGAAACGCCTGTGACTCAATAACAATGCCTCGTAGGACATGTTGATAAGACTGTTTTTGCTTGTTTCGATCCCAGGTATCACCTCCCGAAGTTTGTTACAATAGTTTAGACATACTGTGTACTTAAGGTAGTAATATTTTTCGAAGTTTGATTTCAAAATTGCCCACCGTGAGCAGAATTTCCNAGACATACTGTGTACTTAAGGTAGTAATATTTTTCGAAGTTTGATTTCAAAATTGCCCACCGTGAGCAGAATTTCCTTAAACTCTTCGTTTGCTCTGCTATTTTTCTGATTATTTTCAGCGAGGCAGAAATAATTTATCGCAGCAAAAGTTACAATTATCCGAGAGCCCCATTCAAAGAACACGCCGCCCATTGCAATGTCTCGTACTTTTTAAACCTTGCTAACCTCTTATTTTCTCCGTTCAGTTTTAATCGTATAAATATTTATACTGTCGTATCTTGTTTATTTTGCAGTATTTTTCTTCATTGTTTTCTTACGTTCGGTATTGTTTTTTCTGAACCGTCTTCGGGCAATACAGCTTTCCATTTGCTGATCATGTGGGTATGTTTATATTTTCCCACAGAAACGTTCCTTTGTCATGGAAGGTATTTTGTTCTCTTGTTTGTAGATTTTAATTTGTTTTTTCTGTTTCTTGTTTTATTAGACATGCAAGTGAAATAGCTTTTCTGGAAAATTCGTCCCGTGCGTTGTGTCCACGCCTCACAAGATGCAATTCCTAAATGAACATGGAGATGAAGTTAGCGACTGAATTCCGTCCACGAAACTTTACTTCCACGACATGGAATCTATATACTATATATATATATATTAAACTATATATTTAAATATATTGTAGCTGAGATCGTTTAGTAAATGTTTCAATGGTGACCGTTTCCAGTTCAAGTGTTATTTTTATTGATATCGATATTTTTAAAATTCTCTTTGATTAAAAAAAATTAAATAACTACATTTCAACATGGTTTATGATGCCGGTTAGATGCATGGATTAGAGATAAAACAAACCTTTTTTTTTNTAAATAACTACATTTCAACATGGTTTATGATGCCGGTTAGATGCATGGATTAGAGATAAAACAAACCTTTTTTTTTATCTCCTGCGCATTTATCCAACACTCTCTCTCTAATTGTTTGCAAAACTGTCGAGTCATGAGTTACATTAAAGACGCAGGCGTTTGTGTGCATTTTCCAGCAAACTTTTGCTTTCGTAAAACTTTCCTAAAGGAAGTCACCAACACGTAAAACACGAATATAGGTAGACGGTGAGTTAAATCTAACGGAGCCACGTGGTGTAGGAAGTTTAAAGTTTATTGCCGCACAACTGACATGCAGATGCGCTGAGAGGAAGACATATTTGCAGATGCGAGATAAATTTACATGAATAGCATTTTTTTTACATTCAATCACTAGTTTGTTCACTCAACTCGTCTGCTCTTACTCCAAACGTAAATATATTCGCTCCCTTAAAATACAAGGCATTAAAAGTTATTTTTTCTGAGCCAAACACTTGTTTGATTCTTCCGCAGTAATCTTCGGGTTTTTAGCAGGCGCAACTATTTTACAAGTACGTTAAACTATTCATTGTGGTTACCGTTATCTTTATAACTATAAAAGCATAAATTCAAATAACGGTTTTGTTTGGGGTAAATAAGCATTTGATTACCTGGAACATTTCGATATTTAAGAACTTGTGGCGGTAACATTATCAGCTTGGTTTAGTACAAGCATTTATTTGGTTTGTTGTACGATGATCGGATAATTTCATTACCTTCGTCGGAACTCACAGCTAGAGAGTTTTCTGTATATTTTTTGTAACAATTAGGAGAATAACTTTGTCTGTTAGTGTATTTATTGTTGCTTGGTTATTGTATTAACCATCTCAGTGAAACATGTTAAACAGGAAATCAAAAATTTATTCNCATGTTAAACAGGAAATAAAAAATTTATGCTTTAAAACTTGAATATATGTAATATATCTACGTACATTTCTTTATTAGAAATTTAAGTTTGTTTTTAAAGACACGCTTTATAAACTAGAAATCACTTTACCTGATGTCGCTAAGACGTAGCATTCAGACGCCGCAACGTTAAGGGCGAATAAGGGCGCTGATTCACTCCTTTTGTTTAATAATCTAAACGGTTATACACGTAGAGTCATATACAAACAATTAGTTGCACCAACCAATTCCCACACGTTTGATTTGGGCTACAGGATAAAGAACAACATAATAATTTCGTTTCAGAAAAAAATTATTTGCCTCTACGCAAATAATTTATTTATTTACCCCAAAAACATATATTCATTCAAGAAAACCTTTTTCTTAGTGTGTGTGTTACATAATTCTCTCTTTTTAGATACCGCCTGCAATTTGTGAAGTAATCTATATGAAAAATTGTTGCCATACTGTGCAAGCGAAATTTTGTATGTCGGAATTTGTCGCAAGGTTTTACCAGACTACAGCAAAGCCGAAACGATGGTATAGGCCATTCACAGTAAAGTGAGCAATTCCGAAAGTCCTCTCATTTGGAATAACAGTTAATAAATATACTTTGTTTAAGCCTTAGACGTTGACTTCCGAGTGCAGTGGAATATACACACTGCGTTTATTACTCACATGACAATATTTATTAAAAAAAAAAAAAAACTGGTTGAAGGGATAAAATATGACTGAAAGGAAAAGGTAACTGGGGTCTCGATAATGCTCACTTTACCGTGAACAGACTATAATGTGTTTAGCGTTTCTGTATGTGTTGGTGTTCATTATCTGCCTTCTGAGACCCAAATAGCTGCACCTATTTGGACAAACAAAGTATCGGCGTATTTGTCTTGGCACTGCGGGCGACAGCGTCATAGGATATGCTGTAAGTCACAACATGATAAATATGGCGGCTGCTGGGCGATATTATGTCAGACTGGAAAACATTTTTCAAACCCCAGTAATATGGGTACCAACTGAATGTTCTTGGTAAAAGGAATATATACATATATAACTAATGGTACGCATGTATATAAACTATTTCTATTTGGCGAACATGAACTATCACAATGCCGGACTTACGGGCATCAGATGAAAGCTTTTGGCAAGAGGATTCCGAACATTACAAAAATGAATGATTCGTCAATGAAATAAGTAAAAAAAAAACAATTAAATAGGTACTCATTATTCTATAACAACGATAATAAAAATCGCAGTGCATGGAACGACGGCCAAAATACCAACGTCCTCGCTGGACTAGCTTCTATTCATTATTTACGTACGGACCTATGTACGTAGTTTTGTGTTTTCAGCGAATCGCTTTGGTTACGTTACCTTTATGGCGTTACTGCACATCCGTCTACGGGTAAGTGAATATCTAAATAGTTCTCCTTTAATATAATGTTTATAAATACAAAACTTGGTACCATCCCCGTTGGAATAACTCTGGCTCTAGCTTAGTGTAAATAAAATAACCGTTATTTGTGGTACTAATTTTACACAACTATACGCACGTAAAGAGTTACAACTATACGCCGTTAAGAGTTACATTAAATTAAGCTCACTAATTACAATTGTTTAACTCATATGTCTACATAGTTATCCTTTGCGATCGTGTTTGTAAATGAAAAAACGTATTTCTAGCTTTTCAGTTCAGTCAATCAACATTATGTGACATCATGTCGTAGTTATTATTTTTTCTTCTCTGTTTTCATTTAGGATTCACACAGTTCTGATCGTAAGTGGGAACTTTTACAAATCATCTAATCTGAATGTGAACAGAAAAGTAATGTTAATTATTCAGAGAAAAATATTATCAATTTGGTTTTCTAAATTTTTCCTTGATATATTCAATAACTGTTATTAAAAACATTTTTTTTTACGATATTTTGCAATCAAAATACGTTTAGCTAGTTTTATAAAAAAAATACATAGCAACATACGGAGAGAATGTTCTCTCACGCGCATACTCAAGACCGGTATTATAATATTTAATGTTCATGTGATGGTGTAATTAGACTGATAACACGCCATAAACTCCGGCATAACGCAGTAATTATGAGCGTTTTTCGGGTTGCAAACGATTTACAGGTAACTAAATAGTATCTGGGGGCATTGGCGTCATTACAAGTATTTTTCTTCTTATCCGGGAAATGTAAAAATAAACCTTAAAATAAAAACCTTTTAAAACTTATAATCAATAAAACTCACAGAAATTTCCGTTTGCTGGATAACTCAGANCATTTTTCAAACCCCAGTAATATGGGTACCAACTGAATGTTCTTGGTAAAAGGAATATATACATATATAACTAATAGTACGCATGTATATAAACTATTTCTATTTGGCGAACATGAACTATCACAATGCCGGACTTACGGGCATCAGATGAAAGCTTTTGGCAAGAGGATTCCGAACATTATAAAAATGAATGATTCGTCAATGAAATAAGTAAAAAAAAAAATTAAATAGGTACTCATTATTCTATAACAACGATAATAAAAATCGCAGTGCATGGAACGACGGCCAAAATACCAACGTCCTCGCTGGACTAGCTTCTATTCATTATTTACGTACGGACCTATGTACGTAGTTTTGTGTTTTCAGCGAATCGCTTTGGTTACGTTACCTTTATGGCGTTACTGCACATCCGTCTACGGGTAAGTGAATATCTAAATAGTTCTCCTTTAATATAATGTTTATAAATACAAAACTTGGTACCATCCCCGTTGGAATAACTCCGGCTCTAGCTTAGTGTAAATAAAATAACCATTATTTGTGGTACTAATTTTACACAACTATACGCACGTAAAGAGTTATAACTATACGCCGTTAAGAGTTACATTAAATTAAGCTCACTAATTACAATTGTTTAACTCATATGTCTACATAGTTATCCTTTGCGATCGTGTTCGTAAATGCAAAAACGTATTTCTAGCTTTTCAGTTCAGTCAATCAACATTATACGACATGTCGTAGTTATTATTTTTTCTTCTCTGTTTTCATTTAGGATTCACACAGTTCTGATCGTAAGTGGGAACTTTTACAAATCATCTAATCTGAATGTGAACAGAAAAGTAATGTTAATTATTCAGAGAAAAATATTATCAATTTGGTTCTCTAAATTTTTCCTTGATATATTCAATAACTGTTATTAAAAACATGTTTTTTTACGATATTTTGCTATCAAAATACGTTCAGATAGTTTTATAAATAAAATACATAGCAACATACGGAGGGAATGTTCTCTCACGCGCATACTCAAGACCGGTATTATAATATTTAATGTTCATGTGATGGTGTAATTAGACTGATAACACACCATAAACTCCGGCATAACGCAGTAATTATGAGCGTTTTTCGGGTTGCAAACGATTTACAGGTAACTAAATAGTATCTGGGGGCATTGGCGTCATTAAAAGTATTTTTCTTCTTATCCGGGAAATGTAAAAATTAACCTTAAAATAAAAACCTTTTAAAACTTATAATCAATAAAACTCACAGAAATTTCCGTTTGCTGGATAACTCAGANAACCTTAAAATAAAAACCTTTTAAAACTTATAATCAATAAAACTCACAGAAATTTCCGTTTGCTGGATAACTCAGAATTTTGGAGTTCATTTCTTTAAATTTTAAAATATTTTCGTGAAGAATTAATTAAATATATCTTAAATAACAGTGTTATATGCGATAATACGTTGAGTGACACGAATCGTCAAAAAATTAACTTTAAATGTGGGAGAAATATGTCTCAAGATGTACGTGTGAGCAGATTGTCTTATTGCTTGGTTACATACGCTACTTATATGTTTAAGTATAACGACGCGCATTCCATCACATCCACTTAATATTACATAAAATCAAAATGTCAAACTTGGTAAACATAACTGTTAATTTGGTGAAAGACTGTGGTGTGCGCTTGCTGGTCTGACCGACAATAATATAACATACAGAAGAATAAACTGACATTTGATAAGAGTCAAGCAGAGGAACTTCCCGCTGGTATAAATCGCCCTCTGCACCAACAGACATGCTGGACAATGCAAACCCGAACGCTGAAGCAGAAATTTATATAATTACAACGCACCAGGTGTGTGGAATTTGACTCGATGACGTTACGATATGTGTAAAATGTCTCTTTGAGAACAATTTGTTCCGTTACTGTGCACAGAGGACAACCTGAAACTGAAACTATTGTGTGATGAATTAAAAACAAATCATATCGAGAAACTGCATTTGGAGATGGAAAATTGACGACAAAATTCATTCTATTCAATAACTGATCACTCTAGAACAATTTGTCGACTGCGAATTTTGAGCGAAGTCATAAAATGAAATGATACACTTAGTGTTTTTTTTAACTACAGAATTTTGGATTATTGTTAACTTAAAACACTCTACGAGCATCAATTAATGATAATTTTCTTAAGCATAGTTTTGATTTTCACTGCAGAATACTTTTCTGTTCGATAGTCTCGACAAATCCTGGCAAAAAAATTGGTGAACATTTAGAACAATGCGCACTTACCTGCTGTGAAAAGTGCTGCANGTCTCGACAAATCCTGGCAAAAAAATTGGTGAACATTTAGAACAATGCGCACTTACCTGCTGTGAAAAGTGCTGCAGGTTATTCCCTTAATAACTCAAAGGATGGGCTACCAGATTTTTATCATTTTAAATATTCTGTAATAGACTGTAAATTTATGAAGTCGGCGAAATAAGGCGGCTGAAATTAAGATTGTATTTTCGGCTACGTGGAATGAAATGAAAACTACATGTCACACCTTTAGAAATAAATAATTTCAAAAAAAATTTAAAATTAATTTCTTTCTAGGAAAATTTGCTATGATAATCGAGTTAAATTTTATTCCTACGGTATTTCAGGTGATGAATAGAAAGTTACCCGAAATTGTGCTTTTTAAATTTCTCGATGTTCTTACACCGATATAATATACACTGAAGAGCCAAAAAAACTGGTGTAGGCGTGCGTATGCAAATAACATAGGTACGGAACCAATAAGAGTAACGCGATGCGGTCGGCAGATAGATCGGTTACTGCTGCTACAATGGCAGGATATCAAGATTTAAGTGAGTTTGAACGTGTTGTTAGAGTCGACGCACGAGAGATGGGACATAGCATCTCCGAGGTAGCGATAACATTTGGATGTTCGCGTACGACCATTTCACGAGTGTACCGTGAATATCGGGAATTCGGTAAAACACCACATCTTCGACGTCACTGCAGCCTGAAAAATATCGTGAAAGAACGGGACAAACGACGATTGACGAGAATTATAATGAAACGTGACAGACGTGCGACCCTTTCTGAAATTGGCGCAGATTTGATTTGTGGACTGCCCTGCAGGATTCGTGGTGTGAATTGCCTCCTGCATACCTTCAGACATTAGTCGAGTCCATGCCACGTCGTCTTGCGGCACTTCTGCGTGCTCGGGGGCCCTACACGATATTAGGCGGGTGTACCAGTTTTTTTGGCTCTTCAGTGTAATTCATGTACTTGTTCCTGACGAAGAAAGAAATTAACGTGTGTCAGAAACTTCCTAATCTCTTTTGGTGGCAGTTGGTCCGAACTGCAAAACCATCACCGTGTACAAATAGTGTGCAGCGTATTAGAATCACGTGTATTGCCTAAATGCCTATGCTTACTGAGTAACATACATTATCCCGTGGAACTGACGTCACCATGAGACGTTCGGATGGTTAGTTTTAAATAAGCTGTTACACAAATCTGAAGGAGTTTTATTACTCGTGTTAACTGAGTATTTCCACGTGTTTCTGTGCATCTGGAACCAGCGCAAGGATTTGGCGATTGAAATTTCAATTAACTACCTACAGTGCCATATCCTAGGTTACGCTGACTAGCAGTTACAATACACAATATTTTTACTGGTCAATGTCGTGGCACAAGTGTCCTCTAACACGTAATTACGGTTTCATTGATAATGGAGAGATTCTCCCCTCAGCCTGGTGTACAATATAATTCCTAATTTGCACGCACGGTAAATTAGCTCTTCACTAGTACTGTGAAAAATTTTTTGGAAAAGAAATTTTATCCATGAAGGAGAATAACGTAAAATAATAGACACTATAATATACTCTCTCTCTAGTTTGCTATTAGTGACTAAGTGTGTAAAGCACCTGATTTTACCAAGATTTTTACTTATAATTGCAATAACTACCTGCACTATACTCCTGCGTAAGATGAAGTTTCATTGTCGCATAATAACTTTCATGTTATTACTGCTGTATATTTATTCCCTTGCACAGCACCAATAATGTCGACTTTACTTTATTATTATTGTAATCACTATGTATTAATATATTTATAATTATTTATAAATGAGTTGTTCGAGATAATTTACTTTTCATATTCCTGGATAACGTAGTAATCCATAAACACGATGAGAAAAGTGAAATAAAACGTTTCTGGTTTCTTTACGTTAAAATAATAAAGTCTTATTTAAACTAGCAAGATGTTAACAAAAGCTGTTAGGAGTGTAGGTCGAAGATATAAATAAAAGAAAGAACAAAGAAATCTAATGTACTAGAGAAATTGGAATTTACTTATTTGAGGAGAATGGCAAGACTACAGCATAGGAAAATTACAACCATGCAATCTGAGTATATTCGTAACCAGTTGTATGCACACAGACATGTCATATTCTTCCTTGCTGAAGAATTTTACGTTAGAAATTCTAACAACCATTTGACACTGCCTTTGTTTGCAACCACGCGTGATTANAGTCTCGACAAATCCTGGCAAAAAAATTGGTGAACATTTAGAACAATGCGCACTTACCTGCTGTGAAAAGTGCTGCCTTTGTTTGCAACCACGCGTGATTAAATATTATATTTTCTTTCGCTTTAGCTTTAGGAGTTAAGAACAACATTACTTTTAGCAGATCGTTCTTACCACGAAATAACTAGATACGGAAACGTAACATCCCGCAGATAAAGACATTTGGAATGACCGTTTCTTTAGCAGAAAATGTATGATGTTAATGCAGCCCCTATACTTGTGGATTAGTATATATTCCGACAGTGTATTTTACATTTTGAGATATAAATCTCGAATAATTTCACAAATTAATAAATAAAATATCTGGTAGGGAGATACTAAATTTCATTCTTGACCAAATTTTTAATGAAAAAGTGTCTTCTGATGGACACCTCAGCGGTGAAGTAAATACTAACAGAAATGAAGCCCGTTACCTTTTAACACTGCAACAGTTTTATAATGTATACATTATAAATTCAATCTTGCTGTTTGCTCCTTCAAATAATGTCGTTCTTCTCATACTATCGCAATCTGTGATAAGAAATAAATACATGGTATATATATATATATATATATAAATAACATTTTTAAGTTTTCAATAAAATAGAATTCAGATAACCCAAAGATATTCAATCTACTACCTGTAGTTAAAATTCATGTGATTCGGTCATACAAATACCGAAAACATACAACCTTACATCGATAAAAGTAGAATATTAAAAATGAGTATGCATTTTTGTTTCTTTCCACAACATAAAATTTAACAGCAAAGAAACTAATTTTGTAAAAAATAAACAATGCCACGCGGATTATCCAACAAAAGTCATAAGTGATAAAAATTTGAATGTGGCCTTCTTTATGAAGCACATTTCACCTTGAAAACTTAAAATCTGTTTCGTTCTCTTTTCTGTGACGTAAACCAATATTTTACCGGCAAGATAAATATCACACCACAAAAATTTAAATTGTGTATGTCAGTTGGCTTAAGTATAAGTACCCATACGAACCGTTTAACATTGCTTGTGAAACTCGTGAACTTTACGTATTTTCTCATAATGAGGTGCACATCATCAANCATACGAACCGTTTAACATTGCTTGTGAAACTCGTGAACTTTACGTATTTTCTCATAATGAGGTGCACATCATCAATGATATTACCAGGTAATGTGCAGTCATACGTCAGACCTGACTACAGGAAACGGGAAAAGATTTTGGAAACCTCACAGTGCCACTTTGCCTATTTCTGCGACAAGGTGGGCCGGACATAGCTAGTTAGTTAAAGCGGCAAAGAGTAATGTAATAGAAAACCGGATAATTCGCTACTTCGGCAGTAGTNCGGACATAGCTAGTTAGTTAAAGCGGCAAAGAGTAATGTAATAGAAAACCGGATAATTCGCTACTTCGGCAGTAGCATCGGTTACAGCATTCAAATCATACGTTCATGTTGGTCCGTAGGAAAATAATGACTTCTGCGGCGGTGTAACTGAATGTTCTCTCCGGGAGTAAAGGGGGTTAACTGAATTCTGTGCTAACGAGATGTTTCGTCGCAGTTTCTGAATTAACGAACTTTATAAAGGAGATTTGCTTGAATAATGTAGGAATGTAAAGTAACGTGATTTATTGAGTACGCGGTGCGGAGATAATCCTCTGGAAATGAGATCACAATCTGCCGCGATTACTCGGGGATTATACGTACCAGCGAACACAATCCCGTTAGCTACGAAAGCCGGTAGTAATCAAAAGTCCTAGTAATTCCAGACAAACAGAAATTATCGCCACAGACGCACAGGCTGTTAGACCAAATTTAAAATTTTTGTAGCAGGAGCAAAGAGTAATACCGTTTTTCTATCAGAGGCAATTAAAATATGAAGCAACCAAGCAAAATCTCCGGTGTTATTGATAAATAAATATTTTCTTTCAGCGATAAAATTCAATGTATAATTTTTAACTACTGGCTTTAGTACAGTGAGCAATCAATCTTTCCGTTGGCTTTTTGTAAAGTTCGTTATGAAAATATCGAGTAAAGTATCGGAACCGTAACTGATTTAATAATATAAGAAGTCACACAATTAAACATATTAAGAGTAAGTGCCCTTCGAGTCATAGACAAAGAGTCGGTATTAAAGCACATGTAAGTCCAATAGTAAAAGGCGAAGTATATCATCCTTCTTCCTTTTGTAAATGGCTGTCGGGATCCTAAGTTTGCATCAAATTTTACAACACTGCGTTCGAAACAACTTACAAAGACAACTTGCGAATCAGCGCGTCTAAATTAACATAAATAATGTCCTCTTGTCAAATCACTCTCAGTTACCGTTTGTGAGATAATTAATTTCGATCCCTCAAAACAGAACTTGTGTTGCATACCAGGCAGGCAAAACACAATACAGAGTAAGGCAATTCAAATGAGAATTTTTCAGGGGCACCTATCTCCCTTAATAATCACTTGACGAGAAAAGAGGTCCTTATATAATATACTTATATTATCGTTAGGAATACTCTGCCGGAGTTTGTCACCACATTTTAGAAACACGGTGTATANGCGAATCAGAAAAAAAGTAGTTCTAAGACTTGCCGTTGTGTTGCGAGTACAATGTTTAAACTAATGGCCATTTCGTTTATTTTTTCTAATTTCATACGCATTAGGGTACGGATTTTGCATATTACCAACGCATTTAAACACCAGAAATGCCAGGGCTTCACTTTTATGGCGCATGAATAAAGTGAAAAGGCCCGTGCCAATGCTAATTTCACATGTGACGGAAGGATACAAATTCGAGAGGAAACTTAGATCTTGAGCAGGGCCTTCAGAAGGTCTCAGTTAAACCGCGAACGGTGTATAACGCACTGACGCTGAGTCAAAAGTGTTATAGGCCGTTCGTGATAAAGTGAGCACTTTTGAGGCCGTCCTTTCGGGCATTTTTTTTAAAATCATTTAACTACCCTTTTAAATAAACGTTGCCATGTCAGCAATGTACAACACGCATATCCCACAGCACTCGGAAGTTAACGTCTAAGGCTAAAGTAAAATATATTTGTTGACTATTATCGTGAATGAGATGGTTCTTCAAACGTGCTCGCTGTATTGTAAACAGCCTATATATTCCACTGCACTGCGCCCCCCCCCCCCCCNCAGACGCCGCACCACGGGACGTGCAAACGTGAATCTTATTGGAAGAGAATTACAAGTCGTGTATATTTTTGCAATTATCAGAAATAGAACAAATAACACCTCTACAGGGGAAAAAATAGGTACGTAAAACTTTCTTTTTTGGTGCACGCAGGGTGCTATGTTATGAAAACTGCACAGCTAATTAAAAGTGTGGAATTAATAAGATTTTCTTTCAGCAATCGATATATTATGTGGATAACGATTTTGTATGTTTCATTTTTTAAATTATTACGCTCAACTCAGATGATGGCTATAACGACGTTTCTGGTGCTGGTGTGTTCGCGAGCACTTGTGGCGGAGGGAGAAAGAAGGCGCTTGGGGGTGTATGACAGGAAGAGCACATCTGGGGTCGGGGTGGCAACGCCTAGTCATGGGACTGGCGAGAAATTGTAAGTATTGTAAACGTATTTCAATTGTTTTTCAACCTTTCGTAATTCAAAATTTAAAGTAACATTTTTAACATTATTCTCAATACTCGCTCGAAATATCTATATAATTTGTCTATAATTATCTAATGGCATTGCTCGTTCCTGAATACCCGAAGCTACAGGAAATACGTAAGGGATCCGTATTTTGTATTTACGGAGCTCAGCTCCCTTTCTCGTCATTACGGATCGCGTGTCCGTAATTAACTGTACATTTTACGTAAACATTTCCGTTAATCCAAATATATTTGAACATTTTATTAACAGCCTGTCAAAAATCTTGGAAGAAATTGGGTTCATTATTTACACGTTAGAAACATGCTCATTTGTGGAAAAAAAAATTGATCACCCTTAATGTGCTGTAGCAGAGGGCACGCAAGTGGGTACATGCAAAGGACATGGTAGTGCGCATACAGAAGATATCGAAGTATTGTACCACACCCAGCACGTGTTGCAGGTCACCAACGCTCGCAGGGTGCACGTAGTAAGGTACTGGACCACCCGAAGCATGAGGAGAGGCGGCGATACTGTCGGGCACGTAGGCATGTCAAGGAAATGAACTGGGAACAATGACTTATGGAAGTGGAACTCTCAACATTCAGCGGGAATCACAAATAAATCAGAGAAATTCAGCCATCATATTAGTTAGTTGTCAGCCACTGATTATCTGTCGCTCACTTTTCACTCAATTCTCACTGTTTCGTATTTAGAGCGCATGAACTGAGAAGCGACGGCAGGGGTAGAAACCCGCCATAGTTAAAGAAGAAGGGAAGAGCGGATGGTCGAAGAAGTCTACATCGTCGAATATGGTGAGCAAGAGAGGAGGAACAAAGACATTGAAAATTCTCCCAGCGTTATGAAGCTAGTTTCGTGACCTGATACAAAGAAGCCGAGTAATCGCATTTGCGTGCTCCTACACAGTCGTGCAGGAAGAGTACTCTCTCTAAGCAGACACGACTCCATATAAGCCTCGACTTCACCTGCTGTGCAGAAATTCTTCATTTTCGCGTCATACTTTCAGTTTCAAAGATATTATTGGAAATGTTTGATGATAAAAAATTTACAAATTTACTAGTTGTTTAATAGTTTTGTATCTAATTTTCACGGGGTGTTATTTCGTGCTTGCAGAAAGGCAGGAACTTTATGATAAAATATCATCATGTTCCTGACATTTTATAACAAGCAGGTAACATACAATAAAAATTNAAGGCAGGAACTTTATGATAAAATATCATCATGTTCCTGACATTTTATAACAAGCAGGTAACATACAATAAAAATTAACACACAATAATATTAACTCGTAAAATGTTAATTTTTCCATAATCGTACATTTTCATTAATCAGGCCATACTATGAATCCGAAATGATGACGTTAAAACCGAGCCTTAAAGTGGTAGTATCCACTCCATCTCCGAATTTTCTTACAAATCTTCGCAATGAAAATGTATGACTCGAAACAAAAAATCAAAGCTGACATGACATAGAGGACTACTTAAATAATTTTTGTAAATTTGTAGGGTTTCAATTATACCTGTATTTTCCCATGTGGGATTGAAATTATTAAATACTTAGNGACTACTTAAATAATTTTTGTAAATTTGTAGGGTTTCAATTATACCTGTATTTTCCCATGTGGGATTGAAATTATTAAATACTTAGGTAATGTTTAATGACGGTTACAGATGTGAAACTAACCACGTAAGAAAAATAAGTGGGATTTCTAAATAACTGTTAAAATGTTCCCTATGCCTTGACGCACTTGGTTTTTGAATATTGATTCCGAAAATTAAGTTATAGAGGAAAATACATAAATTCAAGATGGCAAGGGTACTCCCCCCTTTACAAACTCGAGTTTCCTTCCCCACTGAGTAGCATTTGTTTGGTTCTAGCACAGAGTAGATAAGTACACAGAGACGAAATGGCGCGATGTTCCCTTCGATGTGGGCACACCCATTCTCCGATTGGCTGCGCGAAGCCTTGGGATGGCCCTGGCACCTGATTGGCTGCTGCGTGCTGGGGAAACATCCCTGTCTGGCTGGGCTGCAGTCTGGCGAGTAGGTTACGAGGTGCTGGCGCGCAAACGGTGCGCCGACATTTTGCTAGCCTGTGACGCCATGTTGTTGGCGCGTGCGACTAGGAGTTCGCGACAAAAGCAGATATTCGACGTCTCCACTCCTAATTGCTATGAGGCTGTTCACACACAGTGTCTAAAAACAATAAAGAAGAAACAGATACCTGCAAACAAAATTCATTTTTAATCAAATTACTTTTACAATAAAACACGGTTACTTCAGAAGTTAAAAAAACTCACAATACGCAGTTAAGGCGTTTGTAAAAAAAAAAATTCGCTTTAAAGGCTTGAAGCTAGCATATGTTATTTATGTGAAATAACATGATATGTGGTAGTACTTCGACGGTTTCTGAATGTCCTGATTTCGGTTTTCAATTGTTTTCCGAAACCACACCAGGCGAATGCTGGGATGCTTATCTCTATGTTCCTGCTTCTCTGAATAACTTTATCCGTCTGAAATTACCACGCTGTTGACGAGAAGTTAAGCCCGACCCACGTATCTATAATGACGTAATTTAAATTTAAGACTGTTAGGTGGTTATAATTCAGCAGTGAACTTTTTTTTTTTTTTTCCATTATACTCACGTTAGCCTTTAAATAACAAACCACTCTACAACATACCAGTAAATTGCTTTTCAAGCAAACTAGATACAGTGTTTGAACTTATTAGTATTTTGCGTGTACTCATGAGTGATCGTGGAGAAAAATAGACCTGTGAAAGCAAGTTACTGTTTGCCAATAAAGTATATTGCTCTGTTTCGTGTATTTGTTTTGCACGGAATACCACACATCCTGGAAGTAAAATTTCGGGAATGCGTTTTTTTCCCCCTTCAGGAAACCTCATAACTCACCTTATCTTACATACCTAATCTTTTATATATAAAATCGGTACACGTTATATAATAGCTCGGAAAACATTTGCTGTAAATGAAACTCCAAACCAACGAAGCTACAGTTGTTAAAAGTTGGTCAAACTCCAGTTATGTTTTCTCATAAAAAGTCTAAATCTGAGTCTGGCAAAGAATTTAGTTCATTTTTTCCCCGTTTTATTAATTGGTAATACTGGTGATNTTAAATGGTAATACTGGTGATATACATGCCGTTGGTCATGTTAGGGCTATTAATAGTGAAGAAGTGTACAGTCTAAGGAATTATTTTAAAATTTATTGTATCTGTGTGCACATACAGTGAAAAAGAGCGAATGGTAAATTATTTTCCCAGGCATCAATGGTAATGTTCCTACAGTTGCTCGGAAAAGAGTCAATTTCGTAGGGAAGTTCCCGACTTCGTATAGCAGCGATGCTAAACATTCCCGTATTTCCAGCCTATTACGTAATAATATTTTTATTTACTGTTAAAGGGTTAAAAACTTCCATTAGAGTTTAGGAAGTTTACCAGATTTTTTTAATTTTACAGTGGACGTGCGCTTGTTCCATCCAGCGCGTAGGAACTCGGGGAATCTTGCCGGTAGTCCCTCACAGCCGTTAACGAATCGTACCCGTGGCGGTGTTGGTACAGGGTCTTAGCAGCGAGGCTGCCAGCAGTTTGTCTTTGTCGAGCTCGCTAACTAGATGGCTCCGCGGTGCCTGGCCCGGCTCCAGCCTCTCTCCAGCGGAGAAACCGTGACGGCGTCCCACCCCCCTCCCCCGTCTAGCACAACCCCTTACCACTCCTACCCCCGGGGCCCGCGCAGTGTTTTATGAGCTTTGTTTGACGCTACCTGAACATCTGCCGCCGAGCTACCTTGATGGATGGCGCCCGCCCGCCCTTCCTTATTTACAT